>JAODKL010000118.1:24178409-24207930 GCA_026780765.1 Petrocephalus schoutedeni
GAATGCAATGTTTTGGCATTTGGGCACTGCTCCCAATTGGTTTTCTTCATATTTATCAAATAGCAGTTTTCCTGTCTCAGTCAGCCAGTTTATATTTTGGTCTCATGGAGTTCAGCACGATTCTGTGTGTGTCCTATTATATTTATATATGGTCCCCCTATCATCAGTAATCTAACAGTACATCCAATCAGTATAACTATAACTCTTCAGTTATTTTTTCTTTTACACGTGATGAGGTTGTCAAATTATTGCCTTTATTAAATTGTTAGATGGCTTATAGTTCATCTCATATGACTAAAAACTCATGGTGACCGGTCTTTGGCTTATTTGTTCAGCTTGTATATTACTGTGACCAGAGGCCTCCGCTCCCCTCTATTGATGGATCCCATGTTGAGTCAGTAAATAGCTTCAGGTTCTTGGGCATCCAGATCACCAATTCAGTCTCATGGTCCCTAAACACTAATTGCATCCTCAAGAAGGTTCAGCAGAGACTGTTCTTCTTGAGGAAGCTAAAGAGCATTGTGCTGTGAATTGAAACCCTGGTGACCTTCTACTGTTGTACCCATTGAAAGCATCCTGACTGGACACATCATGGTATGGATGGAGAAATACTGTTTGCAAAAGACTGTCTGAACTGCCTCGAAGATCTTCAGTACAGATATTCTGAATCTTCAATCCATCTACCTCTCCGCAAAAGTGGGGAAAGTCCATCATAAGAGGCACCCTCCACTCAGTTCACGTCTCCTTCACTTTCCTGCTGTTGATGAACGTGCTATCAGTGCATCACCAACCACACCACCCGTTTCAGGGTGAGCTTCTTTCCCCAAGCCATCAAGGACGTTATCCATATTTGTCCATCAATGTGTCTATGCATGTTCTGACCACCCATGTCCTCTGTTTTGCTCCCCACGTTTGGATGGTGCCTGGGGAAGGCATAATGTCAGAATGATGCCTACAGTCAGCAAATTTTTTTTCTTAGTTTCACTGCATTATTGTTTTGTCCTGTACTGTTGGTAGTTAGTTCTGTTGTACCCCCTGCAATTGTGGTTCAAGAATGTGATATGAGACAATAAAACCTAAAAAATGTGTAAGTATACGTATAATATGTATGGCATAATTGTATATATATGGCTTGGGATGGGGGGGGCAATTCTCTTACAGGTGCTTCTTAAAGGTGCCGATTTTAATTTAATCTCCATACTTAAAAACACTTTTCACACTACAGGATTTGGAGTTGCTGACAGGTCCAGATATTTAGTCTACTATATATCTGACGGGTGTGTGCAACACATCAGCAACTCCGCCCAGTCATGCCAAGGAAGTTGAACGCACCAAGGGAACACTGATTTTCCACCAATCTGGGGCTTTCGGCAAGCATAATAATTTGCATAATGTTGAACATCTACTTGTGAATTTCACCAGTGCCAAGAAATGTATTAATTAGTTTCTGTCAAGCCATACCTACCTGCCCCTCCTGCTCTCTCCCTAGGAAAAAATGACATTAGGCTTTTGTCTTACTTCTTGTTCCTGCCCTTGTGTGATTCACTTCAGCTGCCTCCTGTTTGCTTCCTTGTTCGTCATTGTATAATGGTGTTCTCAGTCCTGTGCTCCCCTGTCCAGTCATTAATGTCACCAAGCTTGTGTGCCTGTGTTCTTTTCCTGTGCAGTCCTCCCATTTTCACCCCCATGGTTTTGTTTCCAGCTTCAGTTCCATTCTGTTTTTGCTGTCTAGTTTGGTCATTTTTCTGTAATGACAGAATAAATCGACTCCTCAAACACGATTTCCTCTGCACCAAGCCTGCTGACCCCTTCTGAGTCCATAGTCCGCACACCTCGATGGTTCAAGGACTACCCGCTAATTGACTCACTTAGTGACAGTGACTTGGAGGAGCCCAATGAATCCCCTGAGCTTGATGAACTTTCTTCAGGAGCAGGAGTTGGGGAGGTAGAAATTTTTGAAGGATTTTTGCTTGCCTTTGGGGATATGCCGGCCATGGAGCCACCTGCAAGCTCCCTGCAGCTAGCTGCCGATCTGCCCATTGGCTCCCTGCAGCTTGCCACCAATCCACCCGCTGGTTCCCCGCATCCAGTCTCCAGCCACAGGAAACCTCCAGATTTCCCAGTTGCTCCTCGCTCGCCTCCAGGTAACCCTTTATATCTGACATTCCTTGCTGTTCCTGGATGTCTAGCCAACGCCTGCCTTGCTGTTCCCAGATGTCCAGTCAGAGCCCACCTCGCTGTCCTGTGATGCCCAGCTAGCACCCACCTGACTGTCCCCTGATGTCCAACCTGCACCCGGCTCGCTGGTGTCGCCCAGACACCCGCCTTGTCTTCTCTTACCTTCACCCTTTTGGCTTCCTCGTCATCTCCTGTTGTTGCCCTAGCCCCCACTTTGTCTCTTGTTGTTGTTGCTGCCAGCTAGATGCCCAACTTCCTAGAAGACCTAGAATGGGATCCCCTGGGCCTCGATCTGAGCTCTGCTATGTGGGCCCCTGCTTCTGCCCGAGACTTGGGCCGCTCTAGTCCCAGGGTCCGGGGCAGTCACAGGTGTCGGCTAGATGAGTCTCCATCTCCTGGAGAGAGAGACGGGGGCATACCCGAGGTAGTTATCCCAACTCCTGTCTGTCCGACGTTGTGGCCCGGAGGGCAGTAACCGCAGATATCTTTAGACAATCTGCTGGGATTTCTGTTTTATCCTACATATATACCTTTTCAGCTGCGTTATGGGTAAAACCTGGGCTATTTACTGTTTAGCTGTTATTTTTGAAAAATATTTTTCTATGTCTGAAATTTCAATTAAAGTTAGTTAGAATTAAAGATTTTAATCGTTAATTTACTACTGTGATTGGCTGAAAAAATAATCAATATATATATATACATGGTTTCAAGGATACAACAAATGAAATAAGCTATGTGCCACCAATAGTGCTCATCTGAGTGGGTCATAATTTGTGAAGCACTGGCTATTTTTTACACTTTGTGACTTACACTTCATAATAATGTTTACAATAGCCCTTAAATTTTTTTTAACTTAATATTAATTTAGTTAATTTCTAACAAGGAAATCAATACAATAGTTTTTACTAGACCGGTTTTTAGAACTTGGAAATGAGTTGTTTGCACCAGTATGTTGCTGGTCCATTTGTCTCCTATCAGGGGATGCTATTTTCTTTCTGGGTCCAGAGAATGACACTTATGAGATGTTCAGCAGTACAGAGCAAAGAGAAAGACACCAAAGTTCAACAGTAAAATGCAGTGAGTATCGAACAGTCTTTGTCCTGTGGGCCCAGTATTCAGCAATGTAATATCAACAAGAGGGATGCGTGGGAAGTCAATGTGGAGATGGGACACGAGCGGGAGAGAGATGGAGAGAGCAGGCAGAGAGACAGAGAGAGAGAGCGTTTCTAAAGAGACAGGTGTGAACTCTGTATGACTGTCTGAGATGCGATTCTGCCGTGCAAAAAGGGATCAAAACAGAATGACGCAGCTGACTCACACGGCGAGAAAGACTGTCAAACATGGAAGGATGTTTTAGCTACTAAAGAACAGCAGAGTAGCACATAGGTATTGTGTGAAGTATAACGAAGATGCCTGCACTGGAGGAGCACACCCACCATTTAGCGTGCTGTCGCTGTACTCCACTGCGGATTAGGTCTCGCATGCTCTCTGTGATGACTGAGCTTCGGTGACTGTGAGCACTGAGCAACATGTTGGCATCCTGTTTCCAAATGTGTTACCGCTTCCATCTGCGCCTGCTTTCATGTGAGCGAAAATGTTGCCATAAAATCCACAGAATATGCGGGGTGGATCTGACTGCTCTCTGTTATTCCTTTCAAACGGGTGTTAAATTTCAAGTGCTTCTTTACTAAATGTATCCTAAAAATCAAAATATCCTTTCACAAAGGAGAAAGGAGATAATGCTACTGTACAAGTAGTGGGAAGTGGGGAGACATTATCTCTCCCAGCTCTCAGAAAAGAAACAGACTCCAGCCAGAAACAAACCACAATTTTAATAAGAAGCAGTCATAGAGCCACTCAGTGATGCAAACATTAGCATAACCGTGTCACAAAGACCAGCCCTCAGCTTCAGTGCACTTCCATCTTCGTCAAGGACAGCAGCAGAAGTATTTTACACTTCCTACTTCCTCCCTGTCTTTCTTTTGAGGTCACTCTCCCTCTTTGGCAGGTAAAGGAGGAGGAAGACCCAGGTTTTTTTCTGAAGCTCTTGCAGTCTTGCATGTCTAATATGCGACCCACGACCGACCCTGACCAAGATAAGTGCTTGGATGAACAGAGGTGCTGTGCATTGTATTCAGAGAATAACATTCAGGAGTTTGATAATTATAGCAGTTCTGTTACAGCAGATTATCTCAAGGGAGTCAGGCCGAAAGGAGACCCCCCCCCCACACACACACACACACACACACACACACATACACTGATATTTGGGATATCCCTGCAGCCTGCATATTTCCTAGTATCCATAGCAACTGCCTGAATCTATATTCTCTTACAAAGAATGCAACCTAGGGTATCACATTCAGCTAAGCTTTGCACTTTCAGCTTATTCAAGAACTTAATTTTTTATAGCTACCAGTAAATCAGCTCTATACGTCTGCATTTCTGCAGCTGTGCATCTTTATAAAAACGAATCATTACCTTTGCTTCTTTTTACAGCTTCAAATATTAGTCAGTGCTAAGATGAATCTCATTTTTTTTTCTCTTTCAAACAGAGCAATGTTTGTTTTGAAATTCATCTCAGCAATGAATAATATGTGAGTACATATTCAATAACGATAATAATAATAATAACTGCATAATAATTGCAGATAGGCCTACAGTCAGTCCTACTACAATGAGTGGTATCACGCCGCAAATCTGTTCTAACCGTAATGATACTAAAGCACAGGGTGCGAGGCAGATGAACTGTTGGATAGAACAGGATGCCTTGATGGGTTTTTGGACCACTTGGGAAAATCCACACAAACACAAAGCCACAACCCTGATAATCACACTGCTACCAAAACAAACCCCAAAACCAACTGCAACATATTATATTATTTTACCTTCTTATAATTTTTCAGAACTACTTTCTCATACTACTATCCCTATTTTTAAAGGTGATTATGTAAAAATATGTATTTTTTACAGTAGTTTATAAAGTCGGTAGTGCACATGCAGTTAACTTTTTTGTGAGGAACTTTCTCCCTGTAATACAGTATTTCACTATTTGCATGGCATGCAAACTATACACTGCTGTTTGCTAGGATACCCGTGTATAACTGTACATATGTGACTGCATTTCTGGCTCTGTGTAAGAAATGTAACTCTTCCTTCCAGTCCGCTGCACTGAGCAGCAATTTGCCGCTTCTTCTGTATTTAGCATCTCCAGAGTTCTGTCCCAGTTATATGTTCTGTAAATACCCCCCAAAATAAATAAAGATAAAAAATAGATCAAGACTCCTTGCCCTCTGACACAATCCACTAAGGGAATTCAGAAAAAAAATGGGCTGAAAGGACCTTCTTTTGATAGCATCATAGCTTCTGTTTTCATTCTCTCTGTGACTTCATATTAAGCTCAGGTTTCAATGTTCTTCCCCAAGTTTCATTGTGTACCAACAGTAGTGTGTTACTTGGCTGTTTATGTGCAGCTAATAGCTGTTGTATTAAAATGTATATTCAGCCTTTGTTGTTGCCAGCACAGGCACAAGGCTGAGGGTTTCCTTGTTCGTGGTTAGTGGCGGGGGTAGTGGTGCCCATGATGGTTAGGGAAGAGGCCATGTAATTGAATCCCGGTGCTGAATTAGCTGCCTGCTGCTATGTCACAATGTCACATATGGGTTAAATGCAGAGGACGCATTTCGTTGTTGTGCACTGTGTGGTGTGTCAACAATGACAATTAATCACCTTTCGCTTAAAATGTGGTATTCAGCTGTTTATATAGGTTGAGATGTTTTGGTGCATAAAAAATCTCATAGCTATGTCGTTCACTTTGCTGGTGCTCAGGTTACTGTTGCCATCCAAAGGGAAATTGTGCTAATAACTTTTGAAGGCAAACACGTGTGGCTCAGCTATCTTGACATGGATTCATTTGTATGACCCAACTCTGCAGGAGGGAACTGAAGAATGGGTCTGAACTTCACTGGTGTGGTATTAAGGTGATTGCGTTCCACTTTTTAGGGAGACGGAATCATTAAACATCTGGAACTCTCTCTTCACATTGTTCAAGGATATTTAATTTTTTCAAATTTCATCAAAATGTATACTGTATACCAAATAAGAACAGAAGAATGAACCGTAAATAGAAGCACGGTTGTACTGCATTTACTTTTTATCTTGGTAGTTCCTCTTTCTGACCTATTACTATGTGACCATCTTAGTTGCCTGAAGTGCACCCTCACCACCCACCATTTGTGTTAAGAATTATATTGTGCATTTGATTGGCGTACTGTCCTGTCCGTCAAAGGCTATGTTTGACGTGATTGGTATGCAGTCCCATGAGTCAAAGACTATGCATGGGACTGCTACACACACACACACACACACACACAGCAGAGTTACAGCATCTCTCAGCAAAATCTGAGGTCCCTCTGAGGCTCTTAAACATAGGTAAGGAGAAATACCATGACCCACTTAAGCCTGACTTAGAGAGTTTTCCTGCAAGATTATACCGCTGTTTACTGCCAGCCGTGATCACGACATTTCAGGACTCAGCCTGAGGCCTTTTTGGTTTTAGAGAATGATTGTTTTTGTCAGTCAAATAGATACCAAATTCTGTTGCCTGTACTATGATGCTTTACTAGTGCAATTACACATAATTATTTCTTTTTTCTACTCTGTACTCTAAAACAGATTTGAATAAAACTACAATATACCCAGGGATATTTTTTGATGGCTTCTGAGACCATCCTCGTAATAGCTGAGCAACCCGATTTAAAGGGATTTTAACTCCTATTAAATAAGTGGAAAGAGATGCAACCTGACTTGTTTATCAGCTGGGTATTAGCCGTTTTTGGTAGATAACAAAGATCAATGTGACTCCAGCAACAGATGAACAGCTGACTAAATTAAGCATCTCTAGCTAACACACAACATAGTGACACAGCATTTGAAATGCAGACTGTGATTTTATCTGACAAGACTCACCCATCTCTCTCCGCCTCTTTCTTCTCCAGGTCCTGGATGACATCCAGCAGAACCTTGATGGTGTTCTGACTCATCTCCAGAATTCCTTCCAAGCTCTGCAGTTGTGTCTGCAGGCCACCGACATTGTGGAGGGCCCCTTGGGGCCCGAGCAGTTTCTCTCGGGCCCTGGAGAGTTGCAGCTTGCTGCATGCACCTGACATCAGCCCTCCCAGCAGCTCCTGCACATGCTTCAGTGTCTCGGCTTGGTCGGGGGTCAAGGGAGTGTCAGCGATGCGGTTGAGTGCTGGCACCCAGGGGCCCGAGGGAGCCAGTTGGCCCATAAGCTGCCAGTGCAGGTCATTAGTTGTACTGGGAGAGCTAATGTAGGTTTTAGCACAGGATGGGCAGACTCCCCCAAACTGGGTTTGGCTGTGGTAAGGTGTACTTTGGGCTGGCCCTTCTGGTGAAGCTTTGGGGTCTTGTCCTAGAGAGTACCTGGCCTCTTTTGGGTGCATGTGTGCACCTTCTGAAAAGTATGCTGGTGCTTTTGGCTCCTTCTCATGTTCACTAGCACAGCTGGCTGTGGACAGTCTGCTGTTTAGTCCTTGAGGGCCGTGCCCATCTCGGCGTGGGGTGTAAGGTGGAGGGGGTGGGGGTGGAGGAGGCAAAAGAACTTCTCTTCTCTCCCCCTTTTCCTGTTCCTTACACCTCCCTGTGTCCTGAGTGGTAAATCTAGGCCTCGCAGGGAAGCTAAAAGGTAGTGCCATTGGAACTGTTGGGAGATACTGAGGGTTAATTCTGGATGGCAAAGAATTTGGGGGCACAGTGTGATGGACTGAGGTACAAGTTTGGGAAGTTTTGCAGGGAGAGGAGATGGATACTGGCATTTCAGCATTGGAGGAAGAGGATGGCTCGGGTAGAGGAAGAGGGTTGCTCGTCAATCTGGTTTCTGAAATGTAGGTCCTGGTTGATGTAGCTGGGGAAATGGAGGTACCATTCACTCCAGCATGCAGAACAGCAACGTCCAAAAGCCCACTCTGATCTGAGCTACCAGTTTTTCTAGTCTCAGAAATATGAATATTAGTCAATCCAAACTCTGGAGCTGTGGTGTAGGTTAGCTGTGATTTGTTGGGGTCACTTAGTGCATGGCTTTGGAGGGGTGATGACATAATATGATCAGTTCCATTAGAAGCTCTCATAGTAGATGTTGGAGAGCAGGAGTTCCACTCTACCATTTCACCTGGGCTGGAGTTCAGTGGGCAGGTGCCATGGGCTTCAGCTAGGTACCCATCTTCTTCAAGATGTTTTGGAAAGTAATTAAATGAGTCATCCTGAGCAGCCCCTGAGGTAAGCACATGGTTCTGGGAGAGTGTCTTCTTACTCACCCAGTCTTCCTGAACTTCCCCATCCACAAAATCCCCAAGACTATGGCTGCGGGTCTGGAGCATGGAGAATGGCAAGGGCTTCTGCAGACTTGGGGAGGTCTGGATGGCTGTGCTCATACAGGCACGTGGGGAGCTGGGCAGGGTGAGGGAGTCTGGGCACGAGGGAGCCCACACACGGCGCGTGGGACCTGGCGTCAGAGGATGTGGGGGTGCTTTGGCAAAACTGGCCGCAACAGCCCCAATAGTCTTTGTCATGTCTCCCCTGGCAACCCCTACCACTGAGCTGCCATTTGCAGTCATCTCCCTCCTCATGTCCCTCTCACATAGCTCCTTACTGGGACATAAGGAGACGACGACAGGGCATCTGCGGTTAGGGTGCGGGCTGCCCTGCTCAGCCTGGGACCGGCATCTCCCTGGACGTTCCAGCCCCCCGTCGTCGAGATCTTTGAAGCGAACCTGCTGAGTGCGGTTCCGCCGGCGTTTTAGCCGCGTCTCAATGTCCGGCGAGTCACGGTTCAGCAAGACAGAGCGCACGGTTACCACTTTCTCCGGGTTGTTGTTGCTGCTGCTGTTGGTGCTTGGAAGATGACTAGGCTCCTTGCTGACCATATCTCTATCCTCTCCCATCTAAAACAGAGCACTGTGACATACAGCTGAAGTGAATCGCTTTTCCTGTGATGAGATCATTCAATAGTCGAAGATGAATAAGCATATTAAGAATTTAAATACTTCCTCTATTTACATTTATTAGTTTATTATTTCTTTTATTCCACAATGTCCTCAGCCAAATTCGTCAGGGATATAGTTCCATGGATTCCATTCATGGTTTTTATCATGGTGAAAGACGTGGCCATTCTCTGAGTTTCATGTAAAAGCACTTGAGAAAAACAAATTCTGACCAAAGTCCAAGATATCATTTATTTAGCTACCTTGTATTGTATTGAGGACAGACCATGTGAGCGTGCATCGCAAAGGCATGCGTCTTCCCATAATGCATCATTCTGCTAGCTACTTCCTCTCACTTCCTCTTCTTCCCTCCCTTTGATATCTCCATTCTTATGGCTTCATATCCCAGAAAATGACAGTGAGCCTGAAAAAAGAAGACATTAATCAGGAATCAGGAACAGAAGCTGTAGCCAAACAAAAAGGATTTTATTTAACTACGGAGTGCAAAGCAGAAAACAAACAGGATTGTGGGGAGGCCCAACATGGGAAAGCAGAGAAAGGCAAGGCATGGACAAACACTGGTGAGTAACACTAATGACAGATCTAGGGAGTACTGGACTGGGAAGCACTTAAATACAAGACTAATGAAGGGGCAAACAAGAGGCAGCTGTGAGTGATTAACCTAAGGGCAGCAACAAGCACCAGGCGTGGCTCATTAAGGCCATGCCAGGGAGGAAAACAGGAGGCTGTAGCTAACATGACGAGCCAGGCATTATTATTACATTACATTATTGGCTGCTACAGGGTCTTGTAGGTCTAATGCACAAAGTATTAATGTTAGATATGCCTGTACGACACCTCTGTAGGCGAAAGATACATTTTATTGCCCCTTTTCATTTCAAACCTGGTCAATGTTTACAGGATAATTATCATTGCAAGTTTCGATGCAGGGTAGCAGTCTGCTTCAGTCTGCTACCGTATGCACAACTGCACTGAGCCATTAAAGCGGGATTGGAGGTGACGGCTCCAACTACTTGTTGGTTCTTAGAAAAGAACTCAGAATTACAAGACATTAAGTAAGAATTATGAAGGAAAAAAGTCTGAATTCTGAACTAAAAAGTCAGAATTTTGACATAGCAAGTCAGAATTCTGAGATATTAACTCAGAATTTTGATTTACTTAGTCGGAATTTCAACTTAATAAGTCAGAATCCTACTATAAATGTGTGCTTTTTTTCTACTCCAGATGACTGAAACAGGCTTCCATTGTTAGTTGACAGGATGCAAACACAGATTGGAAAAATTAACAAAAAACACATGCATCAGACACACCTACATTCTCTAACATTGCATTTTATTGTCGGCTGTCCTCAGATGTGTGGATTAATGGTCTGATGTATGGCTTAACATAAAGCTGTCATCTCATGACTGAAAATCTGCCTCAGAAAGACATGTATGAATATGCACGGGTGCACAATTCTGCTGCAAGTAATACACAGAATGCCTGGCTTACACAGGCACAAAATACAGAATAAAGAAGTGGCATGCAGTATCCTAGCTTATGAGTGAGCCTGTTTATCACAGCAATCAGGCTTGCATCAGTCGCTCTCACTGGGACAAATTGCTCAAATGAAAGTCTCATTATGGAAATTAAGCAGTAAGCTCAAAATTACCAATCACACTCTTGGTAATGGAGAGTATGCAATAGTCTCACTAGCAAAGGAATGATTATCAGATGCATAATTAATCAAAAATAGAGAGCAACTTTAAATAATGTAAGTGTATGGAGTCAAGATATTTATAAACCGACTTAATATATTTTAGCATCTGTTCACAGTCTGGGTAGATGTGTCTGAAAGGCTCTCCTGTCTGATACTCGGGGATGTCACTTTATTGGAGGAGAGCAGCATGAAAGTCATATTTAAGGCTTAAAATTATATCTCATGACACTTAGCCTCTGGGTGCCATTTCATAATATATGAGTCAACTTTAGCTGTGGTGACCGCATTTTAAAGCATTCAGATATCAGGATGAAACCAAAAGCATTAGCTGAAAAACTGTCAACATTCAATTGCAAGAGAACGTCCAGCATCTTCTGAGGGAGACATAAAGCTACTGAATCTGAAATGTTGAGATATTTGTGGTTTACTCTCTCTATACACACACACACACACATATATATACATACATACACACAGACACACTATATTGCCAAAAGTATAAAAGTATTGGGACACCCCTCCAAATCAGGTGTTCCAATCACTTCCATGGCCACAGGTGTATAAAATCAAGCATCTATACTGCTTCTACAAACATTTGTGAAACAATGGGTCACTCTCAGGAGCTCAGTGGACTCAAGCATACCATTCTAAATCCATAGGCATCAATAAGGAGTTGGTTCCCCCTTTGCAGCTATAACAGCCACTCTCCTGGGAAGGCTTTCCACAAGTCTATGGAGTGTGTCTCTGGGAATTTTTGCATGTTCATCCAGAAGAGTATTTATGAGGTCAGGCAGTGGTGCTGGACATGAAGGCCTGGCTCGCAATCTCCATTCTAGTTCTTGCCAAAGGTGTTCACTGGAGTTGATGTCAGGGCTCATTGGAGGCCAGTCAAGTTTTCCATGCCAAAATCACCCAACCATGTTTTTATGGGCCTTGCTTTGTGCTCTGGGGCACAGTCATGCTTGAATAGAAAAGGGCCTTCCCCAAACTGTTGCCACAAAGTTGGAAGCATAGAAATGTCCTTACTGTCTTGGTTTGATGAAGCATTAGGAGTTCCCTTCCATAGTCCAACCCCTAAAAAAAAATACTATTATCCGCCTGACACCAACTTTACAGTTGGCACATTGCAGTCAGGCAGAACGTTCTCCTCGCATCTGCAAGACCCAGACTTGTCCATCAGACAGCCAGACAGAGAAACATGATTTGTCACTCCAGAGAACACATTTCCTGTGCTCGAGTCCAATGGAGGCGTGCTTTACACCACTCCATCCAATGCTTGGCAGCGCTCTTGGTGATATGAAGCTTGCATGCAGCTGCTCAGTTACGGAAGTCCATTCCATTCTATAAAGCTCCTGCTGCACAGTTTTTGTTCTGGGGTTAATGCCAGAGGAAGTTTGGAACTCTGCAGTCATTGAGTCAACAGGGCCTCGGCGACTTACACACTGTGCGCCTCGGCACTCAGTGACCACGCTTTGTTATTTTAAGCGGTCTGCCACTCCGTGCCTGAGTTACTGTTGTTCCTAAACACTCCACTTGTCGATAAAACCACTTAGAGTGGCCCTTGGAATATCTGGCAGGGAAGGAATTTCGCAAACTGACTATTTGCAAAGGTGGCACCCTATGACACTGCCACACTTGAATTTACTGACATCTTAAGAATGACTGATTCACAAATGTTTGTAAACCTGACTGCATGGCTAGGTGCTTGATCTACACCTGTGGCAATTGGTCTGAATGAAACACCTCAGTTCAATGATTGAGGGGAGTGTCCCAGTACTTTTGTCAATATAGTGCGTCTAGCATTTCTAGAAAGCGATTTTAAAGTTTTCCTTCCTTGTTTTGGAGACCACTTAGACGGATGTGTTTTTACTCTTTCTCCTCTTCCTCTCCATATCTAATCTTGTCTTCCTCTTTCTGCAAATAGCGTAGACTTGGGTATGGATGATAGCACGTATGTCCCTGCCAATATTATGTGAGTAGCGTGCGTCTTTAATGGGAGAGGGTGGTCAGGGCTGTTACAATCCCTACCAACATTAATACCAAACTTGAACCCCTGGTCCCTGCACACGGTTTCATTCATGAGTGCCATTCCCCCTTCTACCACTTCTCTCTCCTCCTCTCAATTCCACCATCACTACATTATCAGATACTTCCACTATGTGTTACCCCCCCCCCCCCCCCCCACTGCCTTCCATACTCTATGTTCCCTTACCGTCATTTATATATTCCCCTGACCCACCTTGTTTTCCCACCCCCCCCCCCCTTCCCCATTATCCACCCCCAAAAGGGCCCTCTTGCCTTCACTGTCTAAGTTTTACACCCCCGCTAGTAAGAAAAAAGTTAATGCTGACAGAGTAATGATTCCCCTGCACTCTCTCCAGCTCAAGCTGAACTCTTCCCTCATGTTTGCAATCAGTCTCTGCACCTTAGCAGGAAAATCAGGTACCCAGTGCCGGAGAGTAATGTGAGAGAGATCATATTTCTCTGTCATTATAATCAGTGTTTTGCAAGGAACACACAGGACTTTTCTTGTTCTTTTTGACAGTTAAGTTATGGCAGACATTAATGGCATTTTTCAAATCAAGTGTGAAACTCTTCATCGCAACTATTGTTTAACAGAAATTTGCCTAAGCAAACAACCAAACTTGAGCATGTGACACTTGACTGCAAAAGGTGTGTAGAGTTATGGGGCTGAAGTGTTTTTGATATGATCCAGCCGCACTGGCATTTAAAGGATGTAATGCATCTAAACTGCAAAAGGAGGCCAGATCACACAGACCAGTGATCCTGTCAATGCACAGCTATGATTTCTGTGTGCCTGGAGATACTGAAAGTGCAGCTCATAGTCACCATGCACATCCGAAGTGAACCGAGTGTGCTTAGAGTGGGAAGTGGAGGCAGGGGAGCTCAGCACAGATTGAATTGTTATGTAAAGTGATGTCAGATCGGATTGTCAGAGCGCGGCTAACTTTATCGGACATGCACAGAGCGGGAGAGGCAGGGAGGGAGCGAGTGTGAAGAAGGTAAACATGGCCAAATATATTTTTAGAGAAGGAGCAAAAGACAGGCAGACAGGGAGAAGCTGTAAGTGAGGAGAAACACTGCCAATGGCCAATGAAAAAGGTTCAAAGATGTAATACTTTTACAGTGATAGAGCTGAGAATTCCATCTTCTGACAGGTTAACTAGAGCCAAGACCTCATCAGGAACCAAACCATCAAACTGGCCAAAATTGGAGTGGCTCCAGTGTCATTTTCTCAGAATTCAACTGTCTAAATTTGAATTTAATTATTAAAGTTATTAAAGTAGAGATCAGATGTAGTTTCTGCTCTGAATACTTTCATCTAATTTCTGAAGTCACTGTGAACAATTAAATTCATTCAGTGCTGCTAGGAGCTGAGAGATATTAAATTCATAATACATTATATAATAAGATTTCAGATTTAGCTCAATACAGCTTGAATATTATGTTCATGAAACTCTAATAAAATTATGTGCTTTCACGTTAGCCTCTTGTGATTGGAATCCTCATCCCAATTTCAGAGCATATTACAGCTTCATGAAGAAACTGTGAACCTAAAACAAACTCCATGTAGGTGGACATTTTCATCTTGAACCCTAGAGCTGTAGGTTATATATTGGGCACCAGTGTTGAGCCTGCACCATAAACCTGGGTGGTGGTGACTGAAGTGTGATGGTGTTGACTGAGCTGTTAAGTGGGACGGATTCATCTCGCAGACATATTGATCCGAGTGGGCTGGACGGCTGGGAACAGTTATAGCCAGACTGTACATGCCCTCCCTTAAAAAAAAAGCAACACCCACACCTTCTAGAAAATGCAGAAGAATGAGAAGATGAGTAAATAAAGATGAAAACAACAAGCAGCTAGGGTTATACCATCAAACTACAGGACAAGATGGTCTCATCGCATGGAGGAATGTCACCATTCTGAGAACCAAACAAGCTTCTGGCCTCATTGAAGCTATTACCTTAGATTACATGAGATTACATTAGATTATATAATTTGCATTAGATTACATAGATTATATTAGATCACATAAATTATTTGTTCTCGTGAGGTTAGGTTTGTATATTTAATGGTCTTTCATGCTGAAAGCACCAGGATGTAAGTGATGATATTTTGCTGGAATGTGACAAATCGTTTTCTGTTCATTCGGTTTTGCAAAGATCTTGGGTGCATAAATTTAACACAGAAGCAGAGGAGGATGCATAGGTGGACAGGAAGAAATAAAGGACAAAGGGATGGAGAGAAAAAGAAGGGAAAGACAGGGTGACGCCTTTCGCCGAGACCATGCCGAATGAAAGCACAAATCAGTGACATGGAATAAGAGGAAGCTGGGAGGATTGAGCCTTTAACAGATAAAGGCAGATTAGGAAATAACAGGACAGGATCCACGGAGGCAAACCATGAAGGAATGACAGACAGGAGAGAAGGGAGAGCACTGGGATAGACAGCTGAAAGACAAAAAACTGATGGACAGAAAGAAGTGTGGAACTGCACACAGGGGACTTGTATGCATCTGTGTGCTGTTTGCTGTTTGTGAACATTAATATTAAACTGCAATGCAAATATGTCATTGCATCTTCCACTTATTTGAATGACATTAAAGTGGCATAAAATTATACAAATGATGCAAGCTATTTACACAGTAAATGATGACAAGGACATAAGACAGAGGTGTAGACAATGGACATTAGCACTCTCCCACGCGTGTGTATTCACACATGTATACTAATGCATATGTACTCTTATCCACATAAATGCAACTACTGGCATGCTGGCAATTACATGCAAGAGTAACATTTAGATGCGCTTGTATATATATAATCCTGCAGATACAAATGAAAAACACATTTATATAGACTTACAAGGACATACAAAGGCATTATTTACGGCAAGCAAATTTACCTGACCATGCAAATTGATAGAAGGTATTCTGTGCATGTAGTATGATTCTATTATAAAGAGTCTTATACAGTGGTAACTGAGGTCATTCCCATTACTTGAGAGCTGAGGTTTTTTGGAAACTTTCTTTGATTAAAGCGTCGTTTCAGACACACTACCGCCACATTCCCTGACTTTGTCACACTAGCCTCCTCTCTCACCTGCCCTATCTTGCCGCTGACTTTGATTCCCGTTTAACTGCTACTCTGACGGCACGGCTACTGATGGATATTGCTGATCAGGGTGGTGCTGCCGTGGTTGAATGTAAAACATGCTAGACGATGAATACAGACACCAGGCGGCATTTCCTCCACTCGCCCGGTTCCTGCACCACTAACAATGCACATAGGGGTGCTTCTCCCAGTTGGCAGAACTACAGCTAGCCAAGTGTGCGCGGAGCTTAGTGGGACTCCCACTGGAGTGCCTGAGTACAGTACACCCTGTAACACACCCTGCTGTTCAGGCACTGAACAGGAGTCCAGGGTCACACATTAGAAGCCAACAGTAAGATTGGGATGCCTCCAGGACCAGATGGGACGGGTGGCGTCCCCAGTGGGACGTGTGTACGCTCTGCTGTATGTGTTAATGAGCATAGCGATGCATACTGCTCAGTGTACCATGCGTGCTTATAGGATTACCGGTGTGCCGTGTAGGGTACACGGCGCAGGCAACCAGAATGAAAGGGCATGGCTCAGGGTGAGAACAGTTGAAAAAGCAGAACACATCGCAACTCACCATCAGCTGCACTCAGTACCTGAATATGGGATGAGAATGACAAAGAGTCCTTTTTTCCCTCGCTCCTTCCTCTTTTCCAGTCTTGTCTCTTCTCCTGGCTTGAGCTGGACTGGAAGGTGGATTGGGGATGAGTTTCCCCCCCCAGCAAGTCAACAGAAGAGGTCAGTGCTGTCTCACATGTCTCAGTACTTTCACTGCCGATCTTGTTCCCCAGCCTGTGCCTCCTCTTCTATCTCATTCCCTTTGCTTTCCATTCTTACTATTCTCTCTGTCCGCCCTCGCTTGTGCTTCTCTTTCTTTAAGAAAACCTGGCATTTCTTAGCATCCTTCCCAGTGTGTTTAGAGGCTCCATCGCTGCTTCTCTTTCTCTCCAGTGGATACCCTGTCCACAGAATGTGTTCTGCCCCCTTGAATATCAGAGGCTTGTGTGCATTGGACTGAAAAAGCGAGAGAGAGAGAGAGAGAGAGAGAGAGTGTGAGCGTGTGTAACTGGAATGAGCAAATAGGTGGTTATCCTTTCAGCGAAGTGAGATATTTCTATATCTCTCGCCTGTTCTCGCTTTCCCTCTGAATTCCAGCACGAGTCAGAGTGTGTGTCATCACTGGCAAACACAGAAGGGGAGGGACCGGGGAGGAGCTTGGTGGAGCCTGGCTCTGTGTTTCCATTTAATTAAAAAACAGAGGATGCATAAGCTGCAGAGAGCCACAGAGAGCGAGGGAGAGAAAGAGGCAGAGGACAGAGAGATACACCATGCGATGAGAGGGGGGCAGAGGTCAGGTAGAAAGGCGATAAGATGTGGAAAAGAAGAAGAAAAGAAGGAGAAAGAAATAAAATTGGGGTGGGGGGGTGGGGGCTGTAACGTGCTTTGCCATGTGGTGGCATTCACAGAGAGAATGCAAGTTTCAGGAACGCCTCTGACTGGTAATCTGCTAATCTGTTTGTGTTTGAGAGTCTAGGACACAAAGGACAGCAATGCCGCCCTCAGTCATGGACCATCCGCATTAAAGGGGCTGACTTTGGCTAAGAGACTCCAGGGTGCAACAAGATGGGATATGGAGCCCACCTCTGCCCAAGTTTGGTGTCTGGGAATAGCAGGGTCACAGACTGAATTAAACTCAACCTCCTTTTCCTTTATATCTGTGACTTTTATGATGCCATCTAGTCTCCCTCTGGTGGAAGGGGGAGGGGAGTTTTAATTTTTTTTGGTTAAATAAAGAAAGCGATGCACTGATTGGCTTGGCATATGCCATTTGTAGCTTACATGCACATAAAGCCTGAATCTCAGTACCTGTTAAGTAAATCCATCCACCTTCCAGCAACTTTTTACGTATATGGTAGTCGGGGGCCTACTGCCTATTCCAGCAATCATACTGGTCAGGATGGCAGCCTATCAGAGGGGAAGTGTGTACACACACACACACACACACACACTCATACACACACATGATATCAAAAGCCACCCATATTGATTCTAGAAGACTCTTTGGAGTTTGTTTGCCCGCTCCATTTTCTTGCTAATTCTTTTTTCTAATCTCAACCTGCTGACCTATAAGAATTCTAAGAAAATGTCATTGCAAGAGTCCCCATTCTAAAAATGACACCATTGCCTCAGTAATTGGCACATAGGGCACTTCTTTAGCATAACTGTATCTCTCTCGAAAGGAGAATGAGTACCCTCTTCTGGTAATCATAGAAAATGCTTGCAAATAATTGTAACCTGAATTCTCAGTCTCTGGGATATCACAAGAACATCTTGTTGTCTTTTTTAGTGACAAATTGGCTTTGTTGGTATTTAAAATGAGTTTAAATTGCAGTTACAAGGACCATGTCATTACTCATAACCTCTTTGGATGCAAGAATTCTTTTGTTTATGTTCAAGATACTGATGAGTACTTACAAAGCACTGAAGAGTCAAAAGACGTTTTTTAACTGATTAACATTTACAATCCAGGTTGTACATGAAGATAACAGAATGCAGGCAATCTTGTAATTTGTCACATAAACTGTGATGAGGTGTGAGATGAAGAAGGACTCAGATGCGGATCTAATTTGACAATCAGGGACTTTAATCCTGCAGGCAAAAACACTGTCAGTAATCCAAGTCAGAACCAGAGTGTGCAGAAACAGTATTGAAAAACATCAGGCAGAGCCGAGGTTGGTAAACAGGCAAACAGACAGTCAGAGGGCAGGGCAAACTCTGAGTCTAGGGACTCCCTCCAGCTCTCAGAAATTGGAAAGGTCTTGCGTTGGTAAATGCAAGTAAAGGGGAACAAAATAGTCGATGAAGTAGACCTCATAATGCATAGCAGCTTTTTAGGACTGAAAATAGAAAGCACCTGTGAACTGAAGGAAAGGGCTGCACCAGGCTTCACTGACAGGGTGCAGTTTTCTGGTTGTGGTACCCTGGAGAGCATGGCTGGCAAGATGGGAAATCCCTGTCTGGGAAATGTCACATTGAAGGGATCTCCCTGAGCTTGTCCATGACACAAATGTCATGATGTAAAGACTACAGGTATCTAAAGTGCAATAAGACAATTCGGAGTGCCCTTTCTACTTCCAAACTGTTTATATGGCCAGCAACTAGCATCACTAGGGGCTTAGCAACAGGACAGGAAATGCAGGCAATTGCCTGGGGCCACGAGGTGGGTGGGGGCACATGAGGGCAGCACATTACACAGTTCATTGCAATGACAAATCTGCAGGAACCCCTTTGAAGCAAGGACATAGGTTTGGTTTCAGCACTGGTAGAGACCAAATCCGCCCACAACACCCTACCCCCCTAAGCACGCACACTTCAAAATGGCTAATAACTGAATACCCAAAGGTATTCATTGAGCATTATACCAGAATTGCAACCCTATAAATAGACAATAGATCTGCCAAACATTAGTTTATTCAATAAAAAAGGTTTTCAAAAAACATATACTTAAAAAATAGACAATAACAAAAATCAAGTCAAAGTACCAGTATTAAAGGAAATAGCCTAAAGATGCAATAATGAATTTGAAAGGAGGTTTTCTGGGATGACAACAGTGTATTCCCCAAACAGTCTTGTCTCCCGCTCCACCCATTTAATCCTTAATCTTTCTGGAAGCCAAGCAAGGCATCAGGGTTGGTTTTGGGCAAATTTTGATGGGCGGTCGCGATGGAAGGCAGCGGTGAGGTCTGGGTCCAGAACATCCTTAGCGAGCACCCATGATCTGGGCACCTACTAGGCTGTTACCCTCCCAATCTACAAGATGCTGGAGCTGTCCCCAACATATGCAGGAGTCAAGGACCACGTGGACCACGAAGACCCATTCGCGTCCTGCAAGGTCTGTTGGAGCTGGACGAAGCGGCTACCTGTGGATGCTCAGAGCTATAATACACTGGCTTCAACAAGGACACATGGAATATCAGGGTACACACTCAGTAGCTGCAGGCAGTATGATTCTGAGCCAACTTGACAAACCACCTTGAAAGGTCCGATGCACTGGGTAGGCAGTTTTAGGCTTTGTGTTAACAACCAGACTCATTGACTGTGGATCGGTAGGAGGGAACGGGATGTTTCTGTCGGTCAGCAAAGGTCTTCTGTTGCTGTGCCTGGTGTTCTAGATGACGGCAAACAGGATACGATACCTCTGTATACTTCCAGTACCAGCCTTTGACAATTGCTCGCAGAATCCTCTAACTGCACTCTCAGATCCCTTGCAGCAGTCCTTCTTGGTTTCCGCTAGACTAGAGTTGCCGTCAAGTCCACACAAGCTATCCACACAGTTTTTATGGGCGCGGATACTATAGATTTTGCGGTAACGAAATAAATTCACTCTAATCATGTAAACATCGCCCGATTTCCTGCATAAAATTTAATCAGACATTGTGTGGCTACTTGACAGATATAGCAGTATTCTCAGGTTGAAATAGATAACATGTTATGCTTTATTACTAGGGTGACCAGATAATACATGTCATCACGGACACTTTGAGCTAGGACAGGATTTATAAACTACCATTCCAATAAAAAGGACCTGAATGTTAATGTGAAACAGCTGGACGAGTCTTTCAATCCAGGAAACAAACCAGTCAAAGCACAAGAAGAACTGAACTATTTAGCCAAGCACAGGAACCTTTCAGGTTTAAAGTAGTTTGTAAAACCTGAAGTAGTGCAAAGCGTCCCGGATGACATGGATTGTCTGATCTCCCTATTTATTACAAAGATTCCATCGAATGTGATAAAAAGCTGAAAAGCACACGTTACAGCGCACCGAAAAATCTGAAAATGCCCCAATTAAGTAACTATTATCAGGTGGTGGTATAAACGCATTTCTCTGCGTTGTATCTGTATCTGTCGCCTGCCCGAATTTTCTATTTTATTATAATATTGCTACGTCACAGCAGCGTTCGGAATAAAGTTGTACTTCCGGGGTTAAAGGTTGCCTCAGAAAGCCGGAAGTGCAGCAGAGTGGGCATGGCGGTCGCCGTAAGAGGACGCTTGGTCGCCTTGTCAAAGGTGAATATGCAAGGACACTCTTCTATGTATTTTATTTTGTATTAAAACACAAACGAATGTTTTCAGCTTATTAGCTGCTACAGCCGGAATCATTCATTAGAGCACTTGAGGGTCGCTTCTCAGAGCCGTCCACGTTTCCTCTCTTTCAGGGATCTGCAATTAAAGGCTGCAATGACGAAAATATACTGATGCTCATTGCGTGAATTGTTAGAAGCCAGCAGAGTTTTGAGGTTTTATGGCTATACTTTTTTAAAATCAGCAGTATTTTAGGTAGCGTCATAGTTTTTCCATGGAGGTGATCGCTGTATCTTATTAACTTGGTCCGATGTGTTTTGATTTTTTTCGTTTTCTTTTGTGTTATAATTGACAGGTTAAATGGTTAACCGTGTTTGATAAGATACATGATTTTATCCAGTTACATTTTGTAAAGTTATTTAGCTGATACCCTGACTTTCAGCTTTCTTAGCCAAGAACAAGTAATCCCAAGTTTCCCGGGTGTGCTTTGTGGCAATACTTTTAACTGGTTTATTATTACTATTATTTAAACATTCATTCTCTCATGAATCACATGGGACCATAGCCTTGGTTGCCAGTGTCATGAGGTGGCATTTGCAGTCCGTGGCCCCTCAAATGGGCCATTGTGCTCCCCCCAACCATCACCTACCACTGACACAATCTTTTATTATTTAAAAACTGTATTTCTTAATATAGCTGTTGATCCGGAAGCAAATTAGCCCAGTCTCTCTCATAAGTGTGGCTATGGAACATCTGCTCACCCAATGCTCTCTCCCCAACTGGCAGCTTTTACTGTCGTACCCTTGGTGTCCCCCCTGGTAAAATCTAGAGCCCAGCCACTGGTACCAGATTTCTTCTGGTACCAGTAGTCCTGATTGGCCAGTGTTGCTCATTCTTATTGTCAGTGAATGTGTTTGATGTTTCCGTATGACACTCCTTCAGGGGCTGGGTGGCCCATGGCTTCATCAGCTCAGCACCAGGTCATTTTGGGCGTCAACTTGCCTGCATAGCCCAGAGGTCCCCCCAGCACGTGCGGACAGCACCTTCAAGGTCACCATGCTGCCAGGTGATGGCGTAGGCCCTGAGCTTATGACTGCCGTGAAGGAAGTCTTCAAGGTAATACTGTGAGGGTATCACTTCTGGTCCTTTTACTGTATTTATCCTTGTGGCATCCAGTAATGTAATATCTGCCAATAATGTAATACATTTTTTATATATTAATCATAGTTATTACATTATTGGCTGCTTCACCAGCCAATTATGCGCTAAAAGTTATGTTTTTGATTCAGAAATTTTATTACATTATCGACTTTTATTCCATTAAAAATGGAAAAATTATTACATTATTTGCAGTAGTTCCTTCTGGAACTGCGGGTCAGTGTGATATGTATCCTTTCTCCGCTCACTCCTGTAATTTACATGTCTCACTCTTTGGCAGGCGGGTGACGTGCCTGTAGAGTTTGAGGAGTTCCACCTGAGTGAAGTGCAGAATATGGCCAGTGAGGAGAAGCTTGACCAAGTGTTGACATCTATGAAAACAAACAGAGTGGCAATCAAAGGTGAGCATGGAAGGTGAGAAAGTAACGACAGCAGCAATCTGATTGATTACACATTTAAGTACCAATGTTTATTTATTTGTGTTACTTTTCCCCTCTCGCTCGTTATAGGAAAGATCCACACGCCAATGGAGTTCAAGGGAGAATTGGCCTCCTATGAAATGAGACTGAGGTTTGTCCCCTCACTTAGTAACTATAACAGTACAATTTTTCAGCATGGATTTCACCTTTCGGTGTCTTGTGACATGTCTAGTGTTCAGTTATAGTGCAGAAATACCCATTATCATTCTTACCTGCTCTGTCATATTTGATTCCGTTTTCAGTTTGTATTCAAGATACATTTTCACATAATTAGGTTAAGATGAATTTCCATCATACAATTTTTTTTAGACTGCGCACACGTGGTAGATTTGCAGAATAACACAAAGACGGAACGGAAGACGTGTTATGCATTATTACAGACATTGGGGCTCAGTGATATATACATACATCTTACAACTTACGTTGTTTAGGTTTGAATGGACATAGTCACTCATTTGAGTGAAATTTTTTGTGGTCACGTGGCAGGACTAGCAGAATAAGACCAAGTTGATTTTGGTACATTGTGCACACAAAATAAAAACCACTGTCTATGACTCTCCATTTCCCCTCCAGAGCTCCGTACAGACATTTGAGTGTTTTTTTTTTTTTGTTTTTTTTGTGCCTGTACTGAGGAAATGTGTTTGCAGCAGGAATCGTCATGCAGCAAATTGCACAGCATACAGTTGCAATGCATTCAGTGTACCTGTAAGCATGTACCTGTAAGCATGTGATGTTTTTTGCAAAGGCGGAAGCTGGACCTGTTTGCCAACGTGGTGCATGTGAACAGTTTGCCTGGATACAGCACTCGCCACAACAACTTGGACCTGGTGATCATCCGGGAGCAGACAGAGGGGGAGTACAGCTCCCTGGAACACGAGGTGCAGGGCCGGTGACCCCAGCCAATCCTGGCTCAGTGTGTGCTTCCCTAAGGCCCTTGTCTCCCTTATATTTCACCTGCCTCTCTCTCCCTATTGGCCAGAGTGTGAAAGGAGTCATTGAGTGTCTTAAGATCATCACCCGGGAGAAATCCCGCCGTATCGCTAAGTTTGCTTTCGACTACGCCACCAAGAAGGGACGCAGCAAAGTCACGGCCGTGCACAAGGCCAACATCATGTACGTCTGCTCTGCGTGGCGCCAAGCTGCACTCTGCCTAACTATGTGCTTACCGCTGTAAAACTAGCATTGTAATCACTGTAATTCTTTTTTCATTCAGCAGAGATAGCAGATCAGTTAAATTTACATCTATGTTAATTGATGCCAAAGATTAATGCATGTTATCTAAAACATGCATTTTTTATAGTGTTACATAATTTGGTTATAACCTGCAAATGTGACTGATGCTTAGATGAGTATTGACAGTTTGGTGTTAATCTAACACTTTTTTTAACTTGGTGTCTGAATCACTTAAGTGCTGGCCTTACATAATAGTAAGTGTAATATCTGACTGTACTAATATCAAAGTTAAATCCATCTTCCAGTCGCTTATCCTGATCAACATTAAATGTCAATTTTTTTCTTCTGCTCTCCCACTAGGAAGCTGGGAGATGGCCTCTTCTTACAGAGCTGTGCAGAGGTGGCCGAACTCTACCCCAAGATTAAGTATGAAAACTTAATCATTGATAACTGCTGCATGCAGGTAAGATTGTGAAATATGAAGAGCCTTGTGTTAAGTGTGCAGATTTGAGCAGGATGATTGTATTAAGAGACCTAAAACAACACAAATCATTCTCCCTTTGCTATCAGTTGGTGCAGAACCCATATCAGTTCGATGTGCTAGTCATGCCTAACCTGTATGGGAACATCATCGACAACCTGGCAGCTGGGCTGGTGGGCGGAGCTGGGGTTGTTCCTGGAGAGAGCTACAGTGCAGAATACGCCGTGTTCGAGACTGTGAGTGTCTGTCACTTGTATATCCATCCATCCATCTTCCACAATTGCTTGTTCAACGTAAGGTCATAGTTTGGTGTCTGGGGCCTTATTACAGAAATGTCCTAACTTATTGATCCTATCGTAACTGTTTGGTAACCATGGTAACTAGGGTCCATGGCAGGGCAGCACCCTGAATGGGATTCCGCTCAATCAAAGGACTCACACTTGGGGCAGCTAATTCGCCTAAATTGCTTGTAATATTGGAGGAAGCTCAAGCATGCAAATGGAGAACATGCTGGTTCACACTTGGGGGTGCGACGCTATAGTGCCAACCTCTGAGCCAATGTGGTTCCTGTTTGCTTGTGTGTTTAGGGAGCCCGACACCCCTTTGCCCAGGCAGTGGGCAGGAACATCGCCAACCCCACGGCCATGCTTCTGAGCGCTGCCAACATGCTGAGGCACCTCAGGTCAGTGCTGTACACACAGCGTGCCCAGCAGACACTCACTCATACTTTCTGTACTATGACATTCTTATTATCAGTACATAGTTTACCAGATGTTTTGAGTGTAAAATTCTTCCTAAGACGGCTACAGTTCCAGAAAGTACAACAAAAATCTACTGGCTATATGACTTGGACCAGTATCCTGCTGATAATGGAGAGAATCCACTGCTAGGCCACATGAATAATGGATTGCCCTTGGTTTTGCCTTGTAGCCTTGACTACCACTCCCACATGGTGTCTGATGCCGTCAAACGGGTCATCAAGCAGGGCAAGGTAAAGCCTGTGCTCTTTTACTGTGACTGTCCCTGTTTTTATTCCCCTACTATATTTATCCTTTTTGATTGGTGCTTGACAATCCTGGTTAGCCATCTAAAGCTGAGGTGGTCAGTTCCAAATCATGCAGGAAATAATTATTTTTGTTCCTCTGGAGTATTAACTTTAAGGTGACATGAGTGATTTTGTTTGTGTGTGTGTGTGTGTCTTTTTTTTGTCCTAAACTGGAATGGGATTACTTGGATTTGAGTAATATTTTCATGCTTTTAAGTATTCCTCAGCTAACGTTAATTTGCTATGAGTGATAAGATACCATGTGTTCTTAAATTTGCACTTAAACTGTATAAATTTAGACAAGGTAATTAGCTGATACTATTTAAGGACTTACTCTGAATGAAAATCATACCTTGAGGCCTGCAGGAATGGAATTACCCACCTATGCTTTAGAGTTATGGATAATCACCATTTTAATTCCATCATTGACAGTCATGGTTGTAATATATCATTAAAACAACATTTGTTAAAATTCTATCTAAAAAGGCACATTTTGGCAGGCCAGTTGTCAAAGTGCGCCATGGAGAATTTCCCTGGGGGGAGTCCAGTCCAGTACCTTGCCAATTGAGAAAAATCTTTCAAATCGTGTGATCGACTAATACAATTTGGAAAAACGGTGCCTAGGTATGAATTCCAGCGGTCCTAGGCATGATGCATCATTTGATCTCGCTTATGGAAGCTATGGTAGGCCTTCACCATGCTTGGCACTCAGCTGAGACTGATGATCATCATCTGCCAAAGTGCTCCAACTCCAGCTGCTACTTCATTTATTATTCTGGTTTATTTTTCCTCACCCCCCTCCTGCATGTGTGTGTGTGTGTGTGTGTGTGCGCGCGTCTCAGGTGCGGACCAGAGACCTGGGTGGGTACGGTACCACAGGTGACTTTGTGCGTGCTGTTGTGGACAACCTGCGATGTCGGCCCGCATACTGAGGAGCCCTGGAGTCCCAGAGCCTCACCCACCCCCCGCCTCCCACATTCATCATACTGCATTCACTGCAGATCTTTTTTTTTTTTTTTTTTTACCTTTTTCTCGCTGCTTCAGTGTTGTCATTATTTACTTTTCCTAATGCTTCAGGGCTGTGTTTTGTCCCCCCATATTTTCTAAAAGTTGACCAGATAACTGGACATGACTGCGACGGTTCCAAGTCACACACTGAGGTTCATGCCTCTTCTTCTGCTCCGTTATTGTGCTATTTCTGTTGTGCCCTACTAGGATGACTGTTTATCCTCAACCTTGCTTTACTTAGTGCAGTTGATTCCATGTAATTAAAACTTTTCTATTTTCAATTGCTAAAAGATCTCCACTGTTTTATTATCAACTATCATATGAAAGTTTTTATGGTTTTAAAGAAAATACTTGTTACAATGCAAACACTATGTTGGTGTTATGGTGAAATGTTAAGTATACAGTTGCTTGCTGAGCAGTTTGACATTTTTATATATGTATTTACGAAACACCTTCTGTAAAAGGACAGAAGGTGAAAGTATCCTCTCAGGCGGTGGGCAGAGTGTGGCTCAGTGGGTTAAGCCTCTGTGCCTGTAATCGGAACGTTGCCGGTCAAGCCCAGCCTCCGCACGTCTGTGGGCCCTTGAGCGAGGCCCTTAACCTCCAGCTCCCTGGGCGCCGCACGAGCTGGCTGCTCTTCACGGCCAAGCTTGCTCTCATGTGAAGAGCGAGGTTGGGGGAGGTGAGAAGAGAATTTCCCCATGGGGATCAATAAAAGCATAAAAAAAGGGGTCTTAAGGTGGCACAGATGCATATGAACCGAAGGGTTTGTGTGACACTTGTGTGCTGTTAAATGACCCTGCTGGTTACTTATAGAGAGGAACCTCTCTCTGGGGTGGCTCTTAACATAAACCCCTGCTTTTTAGTGTCTGTGCTTTGAGTTTTCATGTTAGGTTGTTTGTTGATACTTTAAACTAGTGTGCCTGGTGCTTTGTGAAAGATATTGCTATTGGGTAGAACCATTGTTCAGGTTATTGTTATTTACACATTTAGCAGATGCTTTTATTCAAAGTGATATAGAATTGAATAAGCAAGGATGTAAGGGCCTTGCTCAAAGGCCTGACAGTGACATCAGTCTGTCAGCTGTGGGATTAGAACCACCAATCTTACAGGCACAGCAGTCACACGCTAGCCCACCTATCTGCAGTCTGGCAGAGAGAAGCATTGTTTATAGTGAATCCCTCCATCGACAATCACCATTTATCTCATCGGCACTATGGTGTTAATTGAACCTGTGTGTGTGTACTTGTAGAGATAGATGGTGTGTGCCTTTGTAATACGCTGTCCATCCACACGACAGGTGCGCACGGCAGACCTGGGAGGCTACGCGTCCTGTGACGAGTTCACTCGTGCCGTCATCTCCAACCTGGCCGTCTAGCCAGGCCCCGGCTGCTGCGTGCCCCAGACCTCTGCCTTCCGTTGTCTTTTCCTGTAATAATTTGTCTCTCTCTCACTGTCTGGCTCAAACATACTCACAGGGGCACGCGCTTCGTGATGGTTTCACATAGGTATGCACTTAGTATTCTGTTAACTTCAGTGCTATGCTGTAATGTTGTTTTTGTCATATTAAAGCACTTTATATCAAGCAGACAGCAGACATTTTCCCCTGCTAGGTTGCAGCTTACATGTTGCATGATGAGCTGTGTGACAGTGATCATGTCTGACTTATAATAACGGAGAATCCCTTCACTGGTGAAAGTTTCATACTAAAGTTTTCTGCCATGTATTTATTTCTGTGATTATGATATTAGCTTGAGATGGGGAAAAATAACACCAAACAGACTGTCTATGATTCAAGCTGTGTGCTATTTTTATATATCTTTTATGTTCTGCTCTGTTACGTTGTGGTTTTGTCCCTCGAGTTCATGATTCAAAATGGTTTTAAATGGGACAAATACATTTCTGTACACTTTATTTTGCCCATTATGCCATCTGGAATTTCCAGATGTAATAAACTTGACTTGCAGGAGCATTGTCTTTCACCAGCTGCCACGAAACATAGATCTCCACTAAAACTTTGTAATTTATCAAGCAACCCTCTTCCTTAGCATTTTCAGGAACCACAGAATAGTGGGGAAAGGAGGCACATGAGATGGAGTTGCAGGGGAGACCCCAGTGGGAAAGGAGGCGGCAGCCAGAGAGGGTAGGCTAGCCCCTTCTGCCAGTGTCTTCAGGCTTACAGCCGGTGTCAGAAGCAGGTGGCAGTGTCTTCTGGGCTATTGTCCTTCAGCTTACCTAGAGAGAAAACATACATGCGACACAAGCCAATCACCCGCGGTCACTTCCTGCCCACAGCGCGGGTTGTGAGCTGGGCTTGGGAAGGCCGCCCCGCCCTCCACTGGCTTTCAGCTCTGCCCTGTTGCCAGTTCTCACGGACAAATCCGCAGCCACCCAAGGTGAGCTCACAGGTGCTGTCCGGTGCATCCTGCCAGGATCTAGCAGACTTTTGCAGACAAGCTGTACAGGCTTGTCAGACTGGGGTGTGCTGGAGGGCCGGAACACGCCACACCAGGGAACTCCAGACAGGTAACAACCTGGGACAAGGGACAAGACAAGGGACACAACTAGGAGCATGGGTCTGGGCTGGACTGGGGACCATACAGAGGAAATCTAACACAGGACACGCAAGGACAGCACAGATAGGACAGAAATACTAAAAAAAATGACCACAGGGGACAAAAGCCAGGGTAAAAATGGCAAGACTGGGTTATGGAAAAGGATGGGGCAAGGCTTGGAGTGCAGAACAGACATCAGCGGGACCAGGGAACAAAAGAGATGGAGCCAGAGACAGACGGAACAGGCCACACCATGGGCGGATGTACCGGGATGGCATGGGGTGGCAAAAAAGCCTTGCCACCCCGCTTGGCCTTGCATGACATTTCTGCCATAAGGTGCCAACCCACAAAATCTCCTGCCCTCTTCTTGCCACCCTATGAATATTGTTCTAGATCAGTGGTTCTCAACCTTTTTTTGCAGTGGGCCGCACTATGTCCAAGTTTAAGTCTCACGGGCCGCATATTATTTACATATGACGTCATCAACGCTCAATAACCAGATATTATGCATCTAAAATTAT
>JAODKL010000118.1:24208030-24225939 GCA_026780765.1 Petrocephalus schoutedeni
GTGGTCAGCATCGCGGGCCGCATTTGCATTTGTGACGGGCCGCATGCGGCCCGCGGGCCGCAGGTTGAGAACCACTGTTCTAGATCCACCCCTGGGCCACACCAAGACAGGACAGACAAGTAAAGGGGCAACAGAGGAGAGGGATTAGAAGAGGGAGCCACTGGAGAGACGGATGAGGAAACAAAGACTGGACAGGGCGCTGAGACTGGTGTCTAGGGATAATAAACGGAAACCCCGGTGAGCTGGGCGACAAACGTGGCCAATGGATCCTCCAGTTCTCAGCTTCTGTACAGTTAAACATATCTTTTCAATATCTTGTGTTTTCTTTTTTCACGCCTTTGGTTTTTTTTCGCTCTTCCACCTCGATGTCCTGCTTCATTTTTTGCATTTCCAGTTTTTTGTATCTTACCTGATACCTTTACTGCATAGCACACAAATCTTATAATAAAAGAACTACCCTTGTCTTAGCATTTCTGTAGCACCATGCCTTTGTAATAATGTGTAGTGACCTCCCTGCCTCCCATTTGTGAGGATGTCGATTGTGCAGATTGTGACCTAGAAAGCCTGTATGCACTGGCAATAGGCTCCTGCAAGACTTTTCTCACTGACTGCAAGGGAATGCTCAGAGTGGGGGGTTCAAAAATAACTTGGCTCTTCTCCATAAGAGTGGTCAGATGCTATGTCCTCATCCAACATGTCACATGGGTCCCCATCCCAAAGCTCAGGCACTGGCAGAAGTGTGAGGACATTCCCTGCAACTGCTCCCACTAGTACCAATCCTAAAAGTGAAATTTGCTGGTAAGTCAGTGCCCCTTCTGACGTTGGTGCCCTAGTGTTGCCTATAGGACTGACTGGCTCTGGCCTGCACTACACAAAACACAGGCCTGTGACAACACACGTATGATTTTCAAATTCATAAAAATGTTCATACATTCTTATGGAAGAATTTATGTATCAAATGTTCGTGCAAATAGTAAAAAGTCAGCTTTATAAAACCTTGGCATGGCGTATCACTGGTCGTAGGTCGTGTGGCCCAACAGGAGCGGCAGGACCGAGCTCTGCCCTGTAGGGGGCCCGCTCAACTTTGCCTAGATAGGGCTGCAACAACGAATCGATAAAAATCGATTATTAAAAGTGTTGGCAACGAATTTAATTGTCGATTCGTTGTGTCGTGCTATTAGTGCGAAACTCGCTATGTCGCGGAGGAGTTAACTTCACCTGCAGACGGAGCTGAACGGAGTGCGGCCAGAGGCGTGGTGGCGGACGGTGGTATTTTCCAAATAAAATTAAACAAAAGAAATATGACAGAGGCGGAGAAAACGGTTCGGCCGAAGTCGTCAAAACCGTGGGACCACCTCACATTACAAAAATGTGAAAAATGGTGTGTGAGTGTGTGTTTTACTATTATTTCAGTATAATGTTGTTTTTGCATAGCACTTAGTCAGTTTAACCTGTGTTTAAACGTGCTGCATAAATAAACTTTACTTTGACATAAGGTCAGAGTGAATACGCTGCAACGTGACAGATAAGCCCGTCAGGAGCGGCGTGCGCGGTCAGGCTCGCACAGACGCACACACGGTCGCACATACATGAGCACCCGCGCTCACGATCGGACATACACACGCACACCCATCCACCCCCCCGTCTGCCGAAATGAAACCTATTCCCCAACTCATTCTCTGCTTGCCCTGTTCTTATTTCAACGGCGAAATGCCATGTTAGGCAGCCAAGGGTACACACTTGCCTGCCCAGACCATGTGAGTGAGTTTGATGAATTGCATTTAGACAGAGATGAAAGTAACTGCGTCTGTGAGTATATGTGATAGTGCCATGCAAGATCACTTTTGTGTATTACTGTAAATATAGAAAACAAGTGTTAATGTTGAAACAGATTCTGTTGCCATTTTTTTATTTGCATAATTATCAGTTTAGATAATGTTCTATTTCTGAATAAACGGGTGGAAATTTAAAAATTATTTTTTACCCGATTCATCGGTTAATCGAAAAAATAATCGACAGATTAATCGATCATCAAAATAATCGTTAGTTGCAGCCCTACTCGATAATAATGAATCGTTTTCTTTATTGATTGTATTGTATACAGCCACAGTTCTGAATATGAATATGGGAATTTTGGGAAAACATTAGGGCTGTAACTGAACACGTGGGGCTACAGGTCGGTACAGTATATCAACGTCGGTTCAGTACGAATAAAATACATTGACTCAAGCGGAACCAGAATCCACCAGGGAACGTTCCACATGGAAAACACTAAAAACAAAAAATAATTGCGACTCTGAGTTGTCTAAGGTATTGAGGATCATTTAAACCACTAGGTGGTGGTAGTCTCCCAACTATGCTGTACAGATTAATGGTTGGCCTACAAGATCGTCAGATTTATTAAGGTTAAACAAATGACAGTCAAGCTAAGTTGTACTTCTATATCCAAGTGATATATTGGCGAGGTGGACAGATGAATGCCCCCCCCCCCCGATCTATCCATCCATCCACCCACCTGTTATCTTCCTTAAACAGTTGGCAGTACCCAGGTAGCATAGAGAGAATGGCAGCTCCATCCCCAGTCGTATGCAGGTCTATAAAGAAAGCTGCCATCTCATCCGAAGTTGGGGTCCTCAACTGAGGAGGGCTCCTCATCACACCCTTCAAGCTTTTGTCCACAGCCTTTCTCTTTGCCACTCCAGAAGTGCAACTGATCCTTTGGTCCACCTCTGGCATTAACTTTGTCACGTTGTTGGGGAATCATCCAGTACCCTGGACCATCAGTCACCGATCGCTTCTCCCTACAGTGGAGGGTTGCCTCCACCTTGAACAGCAGGGCCTCCACGTGTGTGCAGGTTTTGGGGACGCCTGCCATGTATGTTCAGTGCGCAGAAGACACCTCACCTGTGGAGCTGATGATGGTCCAGGCTTTTAGCGGGGCCTCGTTAAGGCGCTGGGACAGCATTACCTGTGACAAAGATGCGCGTGTGATATAAGTCTACAGCCAGAACACGACATATTACCTCGATAGCAACGATGTCAGGTGCGGATCCGCCCTCAAGTCGGCAGATCCACCCAACTGACACCTCCGTGTCATCCCGCCCGGGTTCACTCCGCCCCCAGAAAGCGCGCCATCAGACAGCGGAGTGGCGCGGACGCGCACTGGATTCGCGCGCAATTTTCAGTTTGAGCACGCGCAGCTTAAACAGGTTCTGGACGGTCAGCTGCAGACACAAACGCGGCAAGTAAATGATGTTAAATGTGCTTTATTAGTTAAGTTAGTTAATTATTCGTTAATTAATCGCTTTGTTTGCTATATTTATATCTATAATGGGTCAACGGGCAGTTATGTCGCTGGGTGTTTGCCAGACTTCTCATGATAAACTGTTTTTGGGCGGCCACATATCGTGGCGGTGATAATTAAACGTAGTGTTACGAGATCCAGTGTAGGGTTGGAGCCCGACAGGAAAAGGAAATGGGATGACGAGACAAGACGGGGATAGGGAAAAGGGAATACGAGGAAAAAAATGGGTTGTTTTTTTAATAGTTTTTATACTTTTTTATCCAGACACTTAAATACCCAGTGCAACAACCTTCGGGAATGACCCCGGCCAAAACAACAAACAAAAAAAACACCTACCGAACCGCGTCCCAAAACTAATCTAAACCTACGTGCGAAAACCAAGTATAAACAAAAAACAATAACTGTCGCTAACTTTTGCCTCCCTAACCCTTCATTGCGACTTTTTCAACACAGAACACGGAAGTCGAGAGCGATGCGTGGGGGCGTGTCCGGAGTCAGGGGGCGGGGCGAAGGACGGAACTGAAGAACCTGGAGGCTGGAGGCGGAACCGGGGCCGACCCAGCCTGAAGACGCAACTTCTTTTAGTTCTTTTAGGACTCTTTAGTCGCATCAATTTCGCTTAAAAAAATCAGAGGATTTACATTGAACATTGTGGTAAGATGTTCGTTTTATCTGTTATTTTCGGTCACAAAGTCAAAGGGCGCTTTTCCACCGCACCAGGTTTACAGTACCATACTTTCTGTACTTCAAGAAAGTACCAAAATTACGGTACTCCGGGGTGTTGGATTTCCACTGGTGTAATGGTGCGTTCCAGTTCTACGCCCCCCGTAGTCGAAATTAAAAGTCGTGAACTCGGAGGAATCGACACAACCCCGACTTCAGAATTCAAGATGGCCGCGCCCTTTAATCAACAGAAGTTGTAGTTTTATTAGCGGTCGCGTCTTTCGTGGCTCATTAAATTTGTCGACACACCATATTGTCCAACCACTGCCTGTGGACATATTGCTAGGGTGTTTTTATGCACAAGATACGGTGATATTGGCGCTGAATTACATCACGGTGCATTTTACTCGGTCATAGGAAAAAATCTTAGCAAGTTTTGCAGTGTTAATGATTACTCCTGGTCGTTGTCATGGTGAATCAGAGTATTGAAGCTCCATTAATTATCATTTTTTTCATTACCCACAAACCTGAGTTTGTTAAACCTGCTTTCTGGAATGGATCTCAGGTTGCTGCAGTTGGAGTTAATTCATCTTTTAATGGAAATCTGCTTGTGCAATTACAGATGCTGTGCGAAAAACCCATGTTTCCGAACCGCAACAGATGAGGAGATTTCGAAGCATTACATAAGATGGTTTAACCTTGCTGCTGATAAGGAGAGCACCAGGAGGCATGGCAGCATCCCTGACAGTGTCAGACCGTTGTCATTAGTTTTGTGAGTTTGATAGCTTTGTTGCAAGTTCTGTTGCTTAAATACAAAAAGATTTTAATGCAATTTAGAGTTTCTTGTTTTTTTCCATGTTTAAGCGGTATAGAAAATGGATGGATGGGTGGATGGATACAAAATTGGCGGATATGGGTAGACTCCGGCCAGGATCCAGTATGGACCCGTGATCATTATCGGATCCGGATCCGTCCCACTGTGCAAGTAGATTCCGATCCGGACCCGTTTTGCGGATCTGTTCCGGAGCCTCTGATACCTCCGGGGCGGAGTCAGTTTGCTCTCTGGGTAGAACAAACACGATGGTGTTACCGTTACCATATCTTGCACCCAGCCGGCAGTGAATTGTTCATGCGTTTCAACTGATATGTAATTTTTAAACTCTTTAACAGTGTACGCTCTAATGCCAAACACTAGGTAGCTGACAATGTCCCCATGATAAAGCGGAGGTAGCGCGTCGGGATCCTATGTCTAATTGTTCGCTGGCGTCCGGTAAGGGTCGACGTTGTTGATGGCCGCTAACTTATGCAAATGCCTTTGTTTGGCGTTGCACTTCAGTTTTTTACAGTATGGCGCCTTCAGACTCTTCTGATTCTTATTCGCTTTCTCCATCATGCTCCATTCACACTGGAGTTTCCTCCAGTGTGAATATCTGGTGGTTTGCGTTCCTCTAAATATGGCGCCACTATCCCGTGATCCAATATGGGCGCGACCCCAGTCCGCGAGCCCCGTTGCTTGGCTATTTTCCTGTTTTATTTTCAGTGTTGTTGTAGTTTCAGAATTTAAACAGATCTGCGCGGGTTTATAGTGCGATCGCCACATAATTATTGTGTGTCTTGTCCGTAGAGGGATCTCCGTTTCCGAAGTTATTGATTGCAGTTTGTGTTCCCTGCCAGCAAAGGACGCAGCAGGCCAGCGGATGAGGGGTGAGGGGGGAGGAGAGGAGGAGGAACAGGAGGAGGAGGAGGGGTTAGGACTGGGACTGAGGGCTTCCCATTCCCAGCGCCGAGACGCAACATGGCGGAGTAGGCACGGCTGCTGACGCGCCCGGACACGGCAAATAAAAAGTGGCATTTCGTGTACATTTCGCCTGTAAAGAAGCAAGAGAGGGGCATGGTTTTCTGGCGCATCCTGAATATTCCTGGGATATTTGGGTTTTTTTTTTTTTTTTTTTTTTTAACTGGCTGTCTCTTCGGATCATTGCCCCCTTCCACTCACCCGTCACCCCACACACACTCTCGGGGTGTTAGGGACAGGGGCTGGGGAAAAGTGAGTAGAGACGCTAACACTGACATTACATTATAAAATAATAATAACAATTAATGAATACAATTATAAAAGAGGGAGAATTAACAAAGGCTTCCCCGGCGAAAGAGGAGACGTGGTGAGTTACATTTTCGGATGCAGTGCAAACGGTACGCGGTCGTGGACCTTTCTCCCATTTTCTAGTTAGAAAGCAGTCGGTACTAAAACCCAGGCTGTCATTAACGGGAAGCGCTTATCTCAGCTCTGCGAGGGGCCCGGGAGGGACACCGGCGAGTCCGCACTCCCTACCGCCAGCACACTTACACGTAGGAACATTAACAAAAGTAGCCGGCAGGCAGTGATTTGAAGGAGGAGGGGAAAAGAAAGAAAGACTGGAGGGCCAGAGGAAAAAGAGGGAGGGCGAGGTAGGGAGGAACAGCGAAGCCTTTATCGGGAGTCGGCCGGGCTGATGGGCAGAGCCGCGTTATACCGCTGGCCGGGACGTCGCGACAAAGCGAGGGGGAAGTGAGCTCGGGGCTCCGGGGTGACCGCCCGTGGCGGCTCGGGCTCGGCCGCCTTCTCGCCGCTACAGGTTCGAGGGCAGGGCGCTTTGCGGGATGTGGGCTGGGGGTAAGTGGGCCGCCGGCCCCCCAAACAAGTCCGGAGCTTACACTAGCTGTGGAAAAGTAGTCTAAATTCGTGCCGCTCTCTTGCTTTTGTTCACTTTAACACTAACACCGGTAAGCGAATGGCCAAACAAGCGTGTATTGTCTGGCCACGTATGTGCTGTGAGTAACCAAGTTGTATTTTTGGGAAGGACCATTTTGCGATTACTAATGTCAGTGTCATCAAGTAGGAGCTGCTATAACTTTACTGGTTGTGCTGAAAGTTACTGGTCCACGCAGTTTTGGTAATAAGTGCTTCCTGTCATGCTGAGACAGCGGTTTGGTTAATACCAGGGAACAGTGCAATGATATGCCGTCTCCTTGGCATATTGTTGTGGTTGAATCGTGTCAGTCAGATTTTACAGCAATGTTGAAATATATTTGTAACGAGGCATCAGAGAAATCTTGGCCTTAAGAGATGAATGAAGCCACAAACTTCATGAATAAATCACATGCTTTGAAAATATCTCCTGATGAAATTCTCTGGTCCCTCCCGGGTGGGCAATTTTATCCGAAAAGGGCCATTATGTATATGGCTTTCTGCTGCAACTCCCTAATTAGATTAGCTGAAGAGTTCTCAGTCCTAGCACTGCTGATTTTCCAGCCTTCCTTTACATGTGAGCCAGGTGTGAAGCCTCTGTGGCCAATCAGAATCTGTAATTATTAAACTAACTGCCTGGGAGAACTGAAAACAAGGCCTGGATTTGGAATCGAGGGCCAGATTTTAATAACCCTGACCTAGGGCCCTATGAAATCAGTTTTATTTTTTTTCTCCGGATCCGTTTCATCCTTTGTAATTTGATCTGTTTTGTATTTAAAGGTTTTTATAAGCTGCTGATAGAATTTGTACATAAGTGTGACAGACTGACTCTGGTGCTGAAGCTGTAAGATAAAGGATCTTAAAGAATCGCTATGAGACAGTGATGTAGAAATGAAACTGAGGGATGCTCTCAACACTTGAACTTGAAGTATAGGTTACATTTTGCGTTTGCAATACAATGCATATAATGCCTGTGCAAAGTATGAAAAAAATTAAACAATTGTTTGTTGTTGTGGCGAATTGGCTACTTCTGATGGTGTCCTTTCAATGAGAATATTATGAGACTCAGATTAAGGCACTCTCTGTGTGTCTTGTTTTTTCAGTGTGTGATCTGACCGCAGTAAGTGATGTCTCAGTGAGGGAGACAGTCGCAGCTTCTCACAGTGGTTGATGGGTGCCCACTAGGTGACACTCCTCTGGTCATGGGCGGCTCCAGTGCGACCACTGGCACTGTGGATTGTGTCAGTCCCCATGTGACTGGCGATTGTGGTGAAAGTGGGTCCATGACCTTGACTTTGCAAAAGGTCAGAGGCTGCAGATTGCGGATCGCTGGATTTTGGTTTCAGCGCCCTGATCTGCATCATTGGACTTTGTACTTCAGTACTGGTGGTGTGCCGAAGGAGACTTGTTGTTGCTACTCTGAAGATTCAGCTAAGGTCCAGTAGGTTGCCACCTACTAGGAGAATAAGGCTTGACTTGACCAGACTCCAAGATCAGACTCCTTTTAATGAGTTTGCACGCAGTTTCTGTGAGGAACTTGCAGACTTGGGTGTGACTGCCCGTTAGAGCTGCAACTAACAATTATTTTGATAATCGATTAATCTGTCGTTTTATTTTCTAAATTAATCAATGAATTGGATAAAAAATAAATTTTTAATTTCCACCCATTTATTCAGAAATAGAGCATTATCTAAACTGATGAAGCAATAAAATGCAAGAAAAATGCAAATCAAAAAACCCAGTAGCATATTTTGTTTCAACATTAACACTTGTTTTCCTGTGAGTGGGTGCGCGTGTATGTGTAAGCGTGTGTGTATGAGCATGAGCTCACCCACTGCTCCTGATGGGCTACTCTGCCACAGTGCAGTGTCTTCACTCTGACTTTATGTCAAAGTTTATTGGCTTCGGCAGATAGACGGCCTTTTTCGGAGGGTGGTACTGGACCATGTGTCGGCCTGGGGGGTTGCCATCCAGGATCCCAAGGTGTTTCGTCATGTGGTGGGTGTGGGTGTGTGGGGGCTGCATCGGTGCCTGCTCCTCAACCTGACCTCACCTGTGGTTTTAAAGTCATGTGTCACGACTAGTACTAGTGTACACTACTAGTACACTTTTGAGTAAAAACATATTTATTGGCTTTCACATTTCCAGTTGATCCATCCAGTAATTCTATAAATTGTAGAAGCTGGGGAGTGTGGGAGGATTAAGACTTAGATGGATGGAGTGAAAGAGAGGGCTGTCCAGGGAATACAATGCCGTCGTCCCCCACAGCCCCCTTTCGAGTTCTGCACAGCTGATAACCCTGTAATTGTCTGTTGCTCTCCTTTGTTCTGTCCCCTTGCAGAGACCGTTGGGCTGATGAGGGGCTGATGTCAACATTCATCTTGAAGGTCAGACATCCCTTTGTCTATGCCACTTCCCCTAACTGCAACATGGGGTGAACATCCAAACATCGAAACATACAACTCAGTCGCATATTGCCTTCTCCAATTTTTAAAATGGCCACAATATCTTTTATGTCCCATTTAATTGCCTACAATCAAAACATAGGTGAGTCCCCAGAGACAGACACAGGAAATGTGGGCAGGTGGCTGGTTATGGCTTTGTGATTATACAGAATCTTTTGGAGTTGCAGCATCCAATATATCACGGAATGTCCGGCTTCAGTGGCAAGGCTGAGAGGATATGCATGCATTTGGTGTAAATGTGCCTGTCATCTCAGTGACGTGTCTGGGAGTGTATCTGCTGTGCTGTGTGTATCTGCAAAGTCACAACTGAATAGCTTTCAGCTCTGCTTTCATCATGTGGTTCTGAAAAGTAGGATGAGATTAAGGTAGAAGGTGTCATGATAATGGACAAAGCTAACTTAGTCCTTCACTCCGCTTGCTTCCGTCAGGGCACCATGGGTGTATCCCTCAGCTTACTGTTGTTGGGCACCATGTTTGTGGCTCTAGGCTCCTCCCAGGAGCCTTCTCAACCCACAGGTAACCACATCTGACACACTAAATCAGACCATTGTACGCTGGTTCTAACGTAGTACCACAGAATGCGATTCAAGGGAATTTGAAGATACCAGCTTAACAGGTATTAAAAATAACTCTGAGAACAAAGTTAATAAGTGGTACCTTTGATGCTGATTCTTTCTCCCCATCTGTCTTTTTCCGTCTCCTTTTTTAGATGCTTCAACCGAGAAAACTAATTTTCTCACCTCACCTACTGTGGCCCAGTCTGCACTCAGCCTAAGCACAGCTGCAAGCACTGTGCTGTCAGCCCTGGGGGCATTAAGTCCGTCTGTTGGCATAACAGCCATTGTTGGGGGGACCACTCCCACCATCCAGCCTCCTGTTGCAGCCACAACCCCCTACCTGCCATTGCCTGCTCCATCTTCAGTCAGCAATGTCACAGAGGGTGACACAAACTCAACTGTCACCCCGGCTGCTGTGCCCCCTAATGCCACCAATGCAGCCATCACAGAAGAGCCTACCACATTTCCTGCTGCTGGAATTACCTCGGCAGACAGTGGCAGCACTCCAGGTAGTCTAAGTGGGCCCAAACCCTAACACATGCCTACATATAATCATGCCGCTAAACCTTTTTGGCTTATATCAGATTATGTATGTGGGATGGTGGTGTCGTAGTGGTTTGAGGCTCTGGTCATGGACCAAGAGGTCACCAGTTCAAATCCTGTCTGCTACCAGTGGGTCCCTGAACAAGACCCTTCACCCCAAGTTGCTCCAGGGAGAGTGTAATTCCCTGTAATTGTAATGTAAGTCACTCTGGATAAGGGTGTCAGCTAAATGCCATAAATGTAAATGTACTGCTCCAGAGTAGTGCTGGGTGATATTTACTGCAATATTCTTTTCCTTTTCAGTTAGTATTGATAACTTGATTTATATTATGATAATTATTATTTCATTATGTCAAGGCTCAGTTTTTGCTTTAAATTCCCTTAGAATTGCCCTCAAACAAATTTGGAACACGAAAAAGATGACATTTTGAATGAGCTCCAAACAAATCAAATTTTAATAAACAAAAATCAAAACTTTTTTTTAATACAATACAATTTATTGTATAAATTGGTCCCTGACTAGTTTCCACGTGGCTCCGTGTTCTCGAAAAACACGTTAATGGCTACAATTAGCAATAGTACTAATGCTGCCCCCCCCCATTATATTTTTTTGTTCAGACATAAAGATAATGAATCTTCTCCTTCAAGTATTGCTTTATATCACAGACACTTTTTTTGTTACTGTGTGCTAAGCTATGGTGTCTCTTTCAGGTGGGGGTGACAGCACAGGTAAGTGATATATGGTGTTACTCTCTCACCTTTTTCCTACCTTTTGGAGTGAAGCATGTGGAACACTGTGCCAGTGCAGGTCCTTCATGGTCACTGTCATCATCTGCACGTACGAGCCTCTGTTGCTGGTTCCGCTTTTCCATACTGAGAATTCTTTATTTTAAGGCATTCTAAACTCGGATTTTCTGTTCACATGAGCAGCCGATGTGAGTCATTCTCTCTCTCTCTCTCTCTTCCCGTTTCTGAAGATGAGACTCCCATCATTGCCGTCACGGTAGCTCTGTCCTCCCTGCTACTCATCGTTTTTGTCATTATTGTGCTCTGCATGCTAAGGTTAGTGAAGCAGCCAGACGGACTCGCTCGCCATGCCCCTCCATACCGAGGGACCCATTCTGTGTCTGTGTTTTACTCCTCAAAAATAACAGTATAGTATTTTACCCCTCTCTAATGACAGTTTGCTGTTAGTGATGCATTAGGTGACAGTTATGTTATGCACCTCCATCCACACACAGATGCATAGGAACTGAGTATATAAAAGGCATACTTGTGCAAAAATGCAATGATAGCGCTTTGGAATCATACTTATGTCCTGTCTTTACATAAGGTTTAAGAAATATAAGCAAGCTGGGGGCCACTCCAACACCTTTAGGCTCCCTAATGGCAGGGCAGATGATACAGGTAATAACAGTAATACTGCACTTACCTTACACTGTGTGCATCCATGCCTGTGTGTGCATCTATGATTATTGTCTTTATTTTGTGTGAAAGACTTGCTCTACAATACCTACTGTTAGTGTGATTTTCAGTGTATTATACTGCCATCTAGAGGCAACCTAGGTTGTAGACCTGCTGATTCAAGCTTTCTAGTGAATGGGTCATTTATACCTATTTTTTATGCGCTGATTGTTATTCCTTGACTGTATGGCTGTTTTCCAGTACTGCATTTACTCTCTGGAGTCTTTCCTCCTTGACTGGCCTATTACATCTCCTTCCATTAGAGCTTCAAAGTGTGCCCCTATTGGCTCGCTCCCCTAGCACCAACAGGAAGTACCCACCCCTTCATATTGACAAGCTGGAGGAGGAGATGAACCGACGCATGGCAGATGACAACAAGATCTTCCGGGAGGAATTCAATGTGAGACTTCAAACGAAATTATCATTTGTACATATTAAAGGTTAAAAGGTCAAACAGTTTGAATAATGTTTAAGATAATGTATGCAGCACCGTTGTGAGTATTTTGCCATGTGCGTTGAGAAAAAATTCTGTCTGGTTCTCCTCTTCACTATACGCTGCTTGATGTCAGAATGATTTCTTCTCTGATTGAGGAAATTTTTTGTTTTTCCATCTTGTGGTTTATGCCACCACATTAATTAATTTAGCGCACGCTTTGGTCCAAAGTGACATACAAATGAAGAGAGCCTAGGGTCAGAAAGCACGGCCTTACTCCAGGGCCCAGTGGCGGTGAGATTACTCTAGCATCCATGGCATTTAAACCCGACCCTTTTTTGTTACATACTGTACCTACCCTTTAAACATCAGTACAAAAATCCAGTGGCGGTACATCAATACACTGGACCATATAGGGTCGGATCAGTTATATATTTGTTTAATATTGTATCCCTGTTTTTTAAAATCTGAAATCAGCTGTTCTCTGTCTCTTTGCTTTCCAGGCTTTGCCTATATGTCCTATTCAAGCATCCTGTAATGCAGCATCAAAAGAAGAAAATAAGGACAAAAACAGATATGTTAATATTCTACCCTGTAAGTCTGCCACATATTTTTTTTATAATGTATTATGTTTGCTTGTGCATGTTGCACTGGTTGGTTGGTTTGCTCTAGTCAGTGATGCGTTCATCTTGCACTTTTCAGTGCAATGAAAAAGTGTCAGTGTTGATGAATGGTGTTTATGTATTATTAAGAATCTTATTCACCAGATCCTAAACCTGTCCATCGATCTTCCCACATTTTCCAGATGACCACTCAAGGGTGCATCTGTCTTTGCTGGAGGGTGTCCCAGACTCTGACTACATTAATGCTTCCTATATAAACGTAAGCATGGGGGAGTGAGGGGCGAAGGAACAGCATTCTAGTCCCGGGATGGGAGAAGAGTGGAGAGCTGGAGAATATAAAGTTTAACGTGTTTCTTTGTCTCTTCATTTTATCAGGGATATCAAGAGAAGAATAAGTTCATTGCAGCCCAGGGTAAGATTTTTAAATGAGACCCATTACATTCCTCCTAGGTTGCAAATAACGCAAGGGCTTCCCAGAATCAACAGCTAAAATTAAACTGTTCATTTGGGTTCATGCTGATGGAGGTTCACTGTGTATAAAACAAGGTTAAACATATCGTAATTTGCAATATTTATGTTATTTTGTTGAAGGCTAATACCTTAAAATGCTGGTCTTTCTTGGTTGTCAAGCCATTTGCCGGATAATTTCAGATTTAAGATTTTTGTTCATAAACATTCACTTTGTTTCCAGAGCAATAGCATAAATGGTTTTTGGTCCATATTGTCCAGCCGTACTCAGTAGTTATTAAAGTAGAAGTGCTGTTAATCACTCGTCTTTCTTAAAGGACCTAAGGAGGAAACAGTGAATGACTTTTGGAGGATGATCTGGGAACAGAACACGGCCACTATTGTCATGGTGACCAACCTCAAGGAAAGAAAGGAGGTGAGTGGGGAGAAGGGAACATTAAGAGATCTTAAGAGTGTGAGGATCTAGGTTTTAAATTTTTTGTGGTCTGATTATAACCATGGTAAGCTGATCAGAGTAAACAGCAGAAACTAGGTGGGTGTTAATTATTTTAAGTATAGGTCTTGTTTAATTTTCGAGTGATTATTTAAGCAAATTAATGGGGACAGGCCTAGTGCACATATGGTGGTATTTGCGTTCAGACCATATATATTCTATATTCTAGTTCACTGATCTGCTGGAAATATGCGCACACAGTCTACTGAAAATTGGACTGTTTATCAAGTTAATTCAAACCCAGTCAACAAATTATGATGCTGTCAATGTTAGTAAAGAAGTTCATGAAATTGTCACTGCCAAGGTGATGTAATCACCAAGTCCCTGAGTTTGATTAGCTATTTGATTAGGAAGTGTGGATTACTTCAGTTAAAGAAAAGAAAGATCCTTAATTTGTCATTTGTACTAATACCAGTATATGGGAATTTTGCTTACCATGGCCCAGCAGTCACATGCTAACTATGGCCCAGCAGTCACGTGGTTACGCTGCTCACCATGACCGGTACCTTAAGAGGTATTTTTGTGGTGTTATTTGCTAATAACCCAGTTTCTGGGGCTTATAGTGGTGTTATTCTGCATGTTTTCAGTGCAAGTGTGCCCAGTATTGGCCTGACCAGGGATGCTGGACCTACGGGAATATCAGGGTATCGGTGGAGGACATGATGGTGCTGGTTGACTACACCATCCGCAAGTTCTGCATCCAGCAGGTACTGACCCATTTGAGCCAGAAATCAGATTGTTCCTATAGAAATATCCAAGTATCCAATACCCAAAATGGCTTGGATGAAAGCGTCACATATGTATGCAAAAATGTACATTTAAATTACCTTCCTTTATTAACAGAGGTAATTAAAATGAAAACTCTGGTAACAGGTTGTACTGATCTCCTCAACAATCAGTACAACCTCACTTTCTATGACAGTTCCAGTTCCAGATTTTCCATGTGTGGTCCCATTTAGGTGGGCGATGTCTCAGGAAAGAAGACACAGCGCCTAGTCACTCATTTCCATTTCACCAGCTGGCCGGACTTCGGGGTACCTTTCACACCCATCGGCATGCTGAAATTTCTCAAGAAAGTGAAATCTTGCAATCCACAATACGCTGGCGCTATTGTGGTCCACTGCAGGTGAGGGTATCCATGGTCAGTTATGTACTCTGTGTTCCTCCAGGTCCTAAGCTCCTCTCATATCATATTGTGCAAAACATTAGAGAGAAAATGTCTACGTTGGTCAGGCCATACAGTCCACATTAAGCATGTTTGAGCAGTTTGTGTGTCAGTGCCTGGCTGATGGCTTGTGCCTGTCCTCTTGGTCTTCAGTGCGGGAGTAGGACGAACAGGCACCTTCATAGTCATTGACGCCATGCTGGACATGATGGCGGCTGAGAGGAAGGTGGACGTCTTTGGCTTTGTGACCAGGATCCGTGCCCAGCGCAGTCAGATGGTGCAGACAGATGTGGGTGTAATATCCAGTGAAGGTCCAGATACAGGGCGTAATTCTGCCTCATTGTTGTAAAACGTAGTGTATTTAGGAATGATTCATCTGCAGAGTTGTACGGTAATATGTTTGTGTGCTTTAGTGGGATATGATATGGCTGATCTCTGAATGGATATGCTCTCTGAATGACTCGTGCTTCCCCTGTTCTTGTCTTTCGCAGATGCAATATGTGTTCATCTTCCAGGCCCTGCTGGAGCATTATCTGTACGGTGACACTGAGCTTGAGGTGACATCCCTGGAATCTCACCTGGCGAAGCTCTATTCTCAGTGTCCTGGAGCTGGCTGCAGTGGTCTGGAGGCGGAGTTTAAGGTCTTTCCCAGCTAGCTTGCCTAGCTATCCACTGATTTTTTGGGGGGGGATTTTCTCCATTCGTCTCCATTTATATTTAAATATTACCGTCACCTAACCCTTGTTATACATTCACATTATGTTTTATAAAGAACAACATATATTTTACTACTTTTATTAATAATAGCTGGTCTTTCCTCTGTGCAGCGAATGTGATCTGTATGTCTTTTTCTTTTCTTCTAATCATAGAAGTTGATCTCCATTAAGATCCAGAATGATAAAATGAGGACGGGAAACCTGCCAGCAAATATGAAGAAGAACAGGGTTCTTCAGATTATTCCATGTAAGCTGGCAGTATACCCTCTAACATGCATTAAGAACAGTATGATCAAAGACAAAAAAACACCTTACAGCATTACACATCTTTCCTATCAGATGAGTTCAACAGAGTGATCATTCCTGTCAAGAGGGGTGAAGAAAACACAGACTACGTCAATGCCTCCTTCATTGATGTGAGCAGCTATTGCCTCGTCTTTCTGTCGATGTGACGACACCAGACACGTGACCTAGTTCTCGGTGACCACCGTCTCCTGCGTTTCTGCCCCGTCTAGGGATACCGGCAAAAGGACTCATACATGGCCTGCCAGGGACCCCTGCAAGACACCACTGAGGACTTCTGGAGGATGATTTGGGAGTGGAAGAGCTGCTCAATAGTCATGTTGACTGAACTGGAGGAGAGGGGTCAGGTAGGAGGAGAGGTGGGAGAAAGGATGGAGGTATGTGAGGGGAGGGCGGAGCCAAGGAGAGTAACAGATAGGAGGCAGAGGTTGCTGTTAAAGAAGAAGGGAACTGCAGTGAATCAAGAACATGACAGGTGGCTCAGCTGTTGTGGCCTCAGATCCTGTAGTATAAAGAAATGATTCTGAATGACCGAAACACAGCCCTCTGAACATACAGGAGAAGTGTGCCCAGTACTGGGCCAGTGATGGGGTTATGGCGTGTGGTGACATGTCCATTGAGCTGAAGCGAGAGGAGGAGTGTGACAGTTATACCATCAGAGACGTCCTCATAACGAACCACCGGGTGAGTGCCGACTCTGAGGAGAAGACGGTCACTGCAGCTTTTTGCCGAGTGATACATGCAGGCTGCAACTCCTATACTGCACAGTTCTGAGGTACCCTAAGGTCCCACCCAAAAATTCAGTAGTATATTTATGACAAAAATTATATCATTCTAGCATAAAAATAAAAATTTTAAATAAATGTAATTTATGCTAGTTATACGTTATACTAAAGTAAATAATAATATTTAAAGTATATTATTGATAAGTATACATAATCGTTTTTTTCATTTCAGGTTATAGCCATGAGTAAACTGTTATGAGTGTTATATCTTATAATATATATATAATCATATTATATATTTATCTTATATAATTTAGTCAGTAAATTTTAAATTGCTTATGTGAAGCTGTATGCTGTAATGCTTTTCAAATTATCTGTATATGCTGATATTGTCTTCTTCATTATTATATTCCCTGGATGGTGAATACATATGGTTTTGGGGCCAGTCAGCCAGGCCTTAAGCACTTTCTCATTAAGCGCAATAACTCAAGACGTATTAAGTAGTAACAGGATCAATTAGGGTAAATACAGTTATAATGAGAAACCAATTGATCCTGTTCACAAGGATTGTTTCATCCACGTGATTTCTCCAATACTGTGTTGCATTGTGATATCTAAGAAAGGAGAAGTTTTGACATTTGATCCTGTTAGCACGAGAATTCAAAAATTATTCGAAGGATCTTTTCTTGACCACTTGACATCTAATGGGAATGCACAATAAATGATTAGTTTCAGAGAGATGTCACAACTAGGACTCAGAGCTTTCAGGTAAAAACACATTTATTTGCTTTCGCATTTCTAGTTGATCCATCCAGTAACTCTAGAAATTGTAGAGGTTGGGGGGCACAGGAGGTTTTCACTGTGTGCTTTAATTTCTATGGTTCTAAGTCATGATAATCTTTTGGTTACTTTATTTATTCACCGTATTACCTATATTACAAATGTGATGCAACTTTTTTCTGCATTAAGTTGGTCTCATTGTCTCAGGAAAACAAATCCCGTGCTGTGAGACAGTTTCACTTCCACGGCTGGCCTGAGGTGGGCATTCCAGCAGACGGAAAAGGAATGATCAGCATCATCGCCGCAGTGCAGAAGCAGCAGCAGCAGTCTGGAAACCACCCCATCACTGTGCACTGCAGGTACTGTCTCCTCACTCCGCAATGCACTGACATGGCTATATAGCTGTGCACTGCAGGTACTGTCTCCTCACTCCGCAATGCACTGACATGGCTATATAGCTGTGCACTGCAGGTACTGTC
>JAODKL010000118.1:24235757-24249556 GCA_026780765.1 Petrocephalus schoutedeni
GATGGATGGATGGATGGATGGATGGTGACAAATCTTGTTCCTTCTTGCTCAACAAAAATAAGCTAAAATGTACTGTATATTTACTCTATTGTCACACTCTTAGATCTCAGAGAAGATTAAACTATGTGAAGGCAGGGAATGCAGCTATGTGAGACCGCAGCGGAAAAACACCCTGAAAAACATTTTGGTGAGTACCGACTAAAAATGCAATTAAAAAAGAAGAAGAATGCCATAAAAAAGAGAGTGAATGTTGAGAATGATGATCACGAAGACAATGCATTTTCGAGGACTGAACAGTAGCCTGAGATTGCGAGTTATTTGCTGTCATGTAACTGACAGGTGGATGCACTGGCAAGAGAATTTCAGCAGAAGAGGGAGTGACATCATTGCTCTATGAAGACAGACAACATCATGAAAGTTCCTGCCACCACACTCCAATGACACCCTCAGGGTTAATAAAGCCGGCACTTTTGTTACTTAAATCTCTATAGCCCTGGTTTGTGTGTGTGTGTGTGTGTATGTTGGGGGGGGGTCCCATAGAAATGAATGGATGGTCCCCATTTGCCAGCTATGGGGATCTATTCAGTTTTAATTATTGTCTACGTATATCAACATATTCATAATTTACAACCATTTATTTCTCAACTGAAAACCTTAAGCCACATCAAAATCTTCAACTTTTAAATAATAAATAAATAAATAAATAAACAAACAAATCTCTTCATCAGGCATCATCAGCCTGTGCGTTCACGGGCAAACCTGTCCGTGTTTCGATTGAGAGAAGAAAAAACTATGTAGGCTGTATTATTAAATGGCGTAAATATCGCGGTTTTATCTAAATATCCGCCAGAATTCCCCACGGTGTTGAGCCCTGCTCCACACGTCTTCGGTAAAGTATTTTCTTTTTTGCCGAAGTGCAGTTATACCTCCCGAGCATAAGACGGCGCACTTTTGCCTGCGGGGTGCTCGCCCTGTACGGTCACCCTCAAACTAAAAGCACTTCGGTGGCCATTAGGGATGAAAATGGAGCCCGAAAGTGTGTCTATTCCGCAACTTGCGGAGGCACATATTTACAGAAATTACAAATGCTGTAACAGCAACCAGGTCTCGGCTTCTGTATCAGACGCCGAGAACGTAAAAAACACTCATAACACCAATATTTCCCAGAGTGAAGGTGAGTTCACAAAGAATGTAAACAAAATAAAGTGATGGCGATGGTCAAATGAATAAAGCGCCTGGTAATTTGACTGGTGAAGCTGTTTACATCATATTAGTTAGTTAGCTGGGGAGCTATTTGGTTTCTGATATATCTGTAGGGGTTCGTCAGGTAGCTCGATATGTAACTCCGTTTGTAGGCTGAAATTTAGTTAGCTATCAGTTCGGTTTTTCTTTTAACTTTCAACGACGTTAGGGGGTGATTTGTCGCGTTCGATTAACAATTCAGTTAATATAATAAACCAATATATTTTACACAGCTGGCTTGAGATCTATGTAGTCGCCTTGATGGTTACTGGATTTTGTGGAAGGGATTTTAAAATGGCGTTTAAAACGCAAGCAGCCAGTGCGTCAGGTTAAATGCATTACGTTGCAAAACGGATAATTTGTTCCTTCCGTTTAAACTGTACACCGAGCCGATTTGTGGTTGATGTGTTTATGTAATAGCAACACGTTTTTTTGATGCCACACCAAAACTTGCTAGGAAATTGATTATGGTCCTTTTAAAATACTGAAACCTAATCGCCCAGCATATGAGTTATTTGAATTATTATTCATTAAATTCTGATAAGTCAGACTGCACTTTGATGTATAGTTTCATTTGGTTTGTCTGGTGGCAGTATTGGAGGAATTGTTCAATTGTTTGTCGTTAGTTTGGAAGTATCTAATATTAACCCGTTTAATCCCACCGACAACAATTGTTGCTAATATAAATATAAATGAAATGAAATAAAATCATACATATTATGTGCTTGGGAGGTCTAAGGAGTGAAACGCATGCAATAATTTTGCAGGGGAAAACTTAGGGTTAAACGGGTTAAAGCTAGTTACTAGCTGCTCTAACACTAGCACTATAATATTTTCCATTTCTGTAATTTTGTGATACAACTGAGCTGAAATGTTTTAATTTAGTTACATTGACATTACATATAAACCCCATAATAATTTTAGCCTTGTGGACCATTCTTTGAAAATAAAAAACGCAATACAAAATAGGTTATTTTGTTTTTTCAAGCATAATTTAAAAAATACAACTCGGACAGTGAAACATGTTACATAGTTTGCTGTAACAGGAGTAAATTTGTTTTATACTTGGAAATATAGGGAAAGACATTTCCTGTACCATTCCTTTGATAATATAAATAATTGGTGCCTGCATTACAAACTGTTTGAGATTTTGGATAGATTGTATATGGTACACTCATCAAAGCCTGCAGTTTTTCTGATTTTGTTTCCATTTCATACTACTTTTTATTTCAATTGAATTAAGTAAGGAAGCTCTTGACTCTTTTTGGGAGTTATCTCAGTCCAGCCCTTTACCTTTGTGGGTACTTTTAAGCTCATAAAATGAGCTTAAAACTTCATTCTACATTATAGAAGAAATTAAGCAAATCAGTCAAACACAAGCAGAACTTTCTAAATAGTGGAATATTATGCATTAGGTAACTTCAATTTATTCATTTTAAAGGATGTTTCCTAAGGAAAGTAATTTTTAATTTAATCTGCAGCTCAGTCTGAAAGTGTGGTGGCTGTTGAGTGAAGCATACTAGGACAGGTTTTGGTAACCCAATGTTATGCTATCTGGTCTTTTTTTATATATGTCCAAATTCCTGATTCCATTGTATGTTAAGAGGATCCACAGAAAGTAGTGGTAAGACAACAATTCTATGAAAATGACTGAATCGTGTGCATAACATGCCTTATGATGTATAACGTCTCTTATTTTCCTAACCCTTGATATATGACATATATGTTCTGTGTCCTACACAAATAGTTGGGGAACATGCATGCAGTTGTGTTGTACAAGTTGTAGCATCATTATGTGTCCTGAAGACAGTTCCCAGGATATTCCACTTAGTGTTGATAATTTCATTTTTATTAATGTGATGGAAAACACCAAATTTACTTTGGAAAGAACATGAAAATTAATGTAGATCTTGCCTGTAGGTCATGTCCAGCAGTTTTCCGTTACCAACAGGCATCATGTAGACTATGCAGTAGACATTTATGGGAAACTAAGGATTATAAACTTATATGAAGGGGGATTTTTGTCTACTAATGTAAAGATCACAATATACAAACAGTGCTTCAGAACACTGAATTAACCAAACACAAAAACATGGACCTACATTTATTGACGTTTCTAAAAATGCTGACACATTTGTTTGTCTTTGTCTGGACGTTTTCAAAATTATTCAGAAGAAATTGAGAATTTCACTCTGGGTGAATTAAGTATATCTTTAAAAATGGCCTCCGTGGGATGTCAGAGTGAAACAAGTGAAATTTCTTGGCTAGGGTAAGGAAATGTTACCAAGCGGACTTGGCCCTCAAAATGTCACTTCAGTGTCAAGAAAATATATACAGACACCATAAGTCTTAAAAATGCCTTAGAAAACTATCTTGCTTCAAAATGCTTTCTGGGGTGGGTGGGAAATGAGACAGCATTTGGTTAGATTTTTGCTGTATTCATTTAAGATGTGAGGTCATTGGTGGTGTTAAATATTTTATGTATCCTGTGTTCTTTTATATTCATATACTATGTATTTATGGACAAAGGCAAATAATCAGTTAGTATTGTGCTATTACGCTTGGCATTTGCTGGAATAGTTTAACTGGTTTAACCTGCTTTCTAAACATTAGTCGCCTCCTCATTGGCTATTAAAGCCTCTTTTTCCCCCATCATTAGTCAGTATTATTTTTATGGTGCATTTTTGTTGTATTGCACCTCTTATGCTTGTAGCATCCTTATCAATTCTTTTATGACGGGTTTGACTATTCACTGAGGCATTTGAGGCTATGCGACTTACGTAAGGTTTCATCTGTAGCCTGACCTGGCAACCTTAACATTACACATTCCTGTTCTCAACCACTGTAAGATCTATGCCACTTCATGTTGAAATTTTGCATGGGGTAAAGCATCATGGCACGTTTGCCATTCCTGTGCTGCTTTATCAGATTCTCTGCTCAGGATCACAGGTTGCCTAGAGCCGATGCCCGTCGTCAAAGCTACGAGACAGGGCTACGCACTGGACAGGATGACAGTTGCATATATTCATATTTTACCTAAATCACTATGTTTCAGTTTTTCATTCTGTGTTGCTCAAATTGCCCATGTATTGATCTGTGGAGCTTATTTAACTTGTAACTTGTAGATGCCGATGATGTGGCTTAAGGTTCAAATAATGAAGGGAGGACCAATACACCATATCATCATCACAGAACCTCTATAGTCCCCTTGTGAATATGCAAGAATAGTCATTTTAAAGGATGCTGCACAGCTTGGTGATGTACCTAGCAATGCACAAGTCTGATAAATTGGATGCATATATATAGTCTTACGCTATGCTGATATATGACCTACTACAATACATTAATTGTATTTGAGACAATTGTTAAAATAATATCCATATTAGCGACTAACATTATTCACATTTTTCTTTGATTAGTATTGCAGTATTTGCCATACTGGTTGATTCTTCTCTGAAAGAAATTGAATTTACTTAATTTGTCTTAAACATAATACACTTACTATAGATTGGGCATGTAACAATATATTGTGTGATTGTAAGTCGTAATTTATGGCAATTTGAATTATGGAAATAAAAAGTTATGCAGAATAGCTCAAATTATTGTTGGGCTGTGTAATCTCTTAGTGTTTCCTATGTGTAATTACATTGTCTAAGCAGCAGATGACACAATAACTTGGTCTGCCTCTCCTACCAAGTAATGCAGTTTTCAGAAGTAACACTACAGAATGGTGAAATTAAGAAAATGTCTATCTTTTTGATTTTTAATATGATAAATATTTTAGTTAATAGGCTGCTATCTTTTACTATTTTATTCCAACCTATACAGATGTTTGTAAATAATTATTGTTGGTTGTTAAGAAATGAATAAGTTAAGAATATTTAAGTTATGAATTGGGTGAATTGCTGCGTGCCTTCTGTAGATGCAGGCAAATCCACTGGTCTTGACACTGGCTTTTACTCAAGTGATGATTCTTTTCATTTGTCGGAGACCAAGAAAGGAAGAATGTTGCTCACAATGTAAAGGAGAGGTAAAAACACTCCACTCAGCAGCTGTGAATGTGGATATTTTGTGCGTCAGTATGAGATTATTTTGTATGCCTAAATAATTGCATTGTACTCGAGAATAGTTTTTTTGTATCAGGCTTTCACTTCCAAATATCTTATGGTTTTTGATGGGATTTGAGAAGAGGCCATTATGTTGAAATATATTTCCAACCATTGGAAAGATATTTATAAATGTGCTGAACTGACCGTAAGGACATAGGCTGCATATTGTCCCTTCGTGATCATGTCTTAATTCATGCAGAATTTTTATGCGTCTCTCAGTCATTTCTCCTTTGCTGGTAATGGCTGGTTAAGCTGTTCCAGTCTTCCGTTTATTGCTGGCAAATTCCATAGAAAATGGGTTGATACTGAACACCCCAGGTCCCAGTGAACCTGCCATTCTGTCTGTTGTGTGTAACACCTGCTTCCTGTCTGTTGGACTGACTGTCTTCAGTCTCATTCACAGCAGAGAGCTCCAGTGAGTTGCTGAAGGAGCTCCTTGCTGATGACTACTGCCATGTGTGTGGCGCAGTGCTGCAGTTTGAGTCCCAGAGAGTGTCCCATTATGAGGTGAGTGTCTTTGCGTCCTCTTTGCGTCTGTGACCAGCGTCCTGATAGGCCATGAGCAGACTCCGTATGATGTGGTCTCCGTATTGACAGGGCAAGAAGCATGCCCAGAAGGTGCGACTGTACCTGCAGAGCAAGCGTGATGAGGAGAGGTCCAGCGGGGGGCGTGCTGTTTTCCAGGTACTGCCTTTGATTCCTCTCTATCACTAATTGCACAGTGGGTGCGATATTTGCTAGTGTCCAAAATCGACCTTTATTGACGAGACTAGAACATACTACTCTTCAAGTGTACTTATCATGGCATTCAAGTGGACAACAACACAGCTAGTTCGTATCCTTCTACATCTTTCCCCAGTATTTTTAGATAGGAGGAAAAAAAACATACTAATAATAACACTATTTTATATTTGGCTGAAAATGGTATTTCATTAGCAGCGCATTCTAAACTTTTTGTCCATGCTACTAATAATACTAACACTAACATATGACAGTTTGCTGAATCTTCAAAAAGACAATATGTAGTATGAATGTATCAGAGTAAAAAGTCATTACTTGGCTCAGAACTGTAGCGAAATGAAAAAGTTGCAAAAAAAGCACTTCCTTTCTTTGGTATGGAATGGATTTATACAGCATTTGATGGTGACCAGCAGAGTTCCTGTGTTTGCTTAGATTCTTTAAGGAGTGGATTATTTTTTTATGGATAAAAATGCCCTACGTGATACAGTATTGCTCGGAAAACTCTCTGTAGACAAAGTATTACTGTCTTCTCTATTCTTACCTTTGGCGGAAAGGGAAAAATGAAATGGAAGTGATTTTGATGCACATCAGGTGACAGCCAGCTGTAGGGTGATACTCAGTATTACGGTGTCTGTTTCAGCAGAAAGATGGCTCTGTGGACAAAGAGAGGTTCTGTGTGCTTTGCAATATGGTGTTCAGTGCTCCTGTGGTGGCAAAGTCCCACTACGAGGGCAAAATCCATGCGAAGAACCTGCGTAGGCACGGTCTGCTCAGCCCAGCCTCTGACCAGCAGCAGACAGGTGAGAACGGACAGGACTCTGTGGACCTTGTCCTGCCCCTGTGCTCAACTTGGTGCTAACGTCATTCTCTCCCACCTCAGAAGATTCTGTCCTCCAGGAGAACACGGTGTCCCCTGCAGGGGAAATGGCCCCTCTGGGGGCAGAGAAGGAGCTGGGGACAGAGCTGAGCGACCCAGACAGCTACTGCCATCTCTGCTCAGCCTCCTTCAACAACCCGCAGGTAGCAAAGCAGCACTATGCCGGCCGGAGGCACCAGAGGAACCAGGCCAGGCAGCTCCTTCTAGAGAAGATGAGCAAGGATGGAGAGCCCAGTGACTACAAGAGTAAGGCCCATTCCACAGATTCTAGGTGTTTACAGCTGTGCAGACATGCAGGTGTGGTTAACCCCTATCCCGTGTTTGGGGTCAAACTGACCCCATAGCATCATTAAATGGTAGGCAAATTTCACATGGGGAAATTATCACGGGAAAAGGGTTAAGTACGGGCCGAACTACCATTAACTACCATTCTCTGTCCTGTCTTGTTTAACAGCCAGCAGTTTCACTTGCCCAATATGCTGTGTCACACTGAACTCGGTGGAAATGTACCAGGCTCACATGCAGGGGAGCAAACACCAGCTGAAGTGAGCCTCCTTAACGTCCTGCAATCATGTCGCAGCATTATTTGCGTTTGTTCTCATCATTTCATACTGTCCGCACATCATGAATTGTTCATTAGATGTAATTAGATTTGTTGTCGTAATTACCAATCCGCTAGGTTTCTGGCAGGTGTGCATTTTATAACTAACATTTTCAGCAACCGCATTTTCTTATCTGGTGTTCTTTCATATTTCATTCTTGTAGTTTCTTTATGATTGACCATTGACGTTTAACTTCATCTCTGGACAGAGAGAAGCAGGTTGCTGACCTGATGGGCAAATCACAGAAGAAAGTTTACAGCTCCTTCCAGGATGAACTGGCTGACTACATCCAAGTCCAAAAGGCACGTGGGCTCGAGCCCAGGACCATGCAGCTAGCAAAAGTTCAGGAAAAGGAAGAACAACAGGACAGAGAAGCGTCGTTAGCTGGCCCTGTTGACTTGACAGCATATGAAGCCAACGTCCTTCCCCCTACTCTCTTTCCACCGCCTTCGTGGTACCCCCCGTTTCCACCTCCTCCACCCGTGTTTGGCTCTGGGTCCAGGGACCCGGAGGGCCCATCTTGGAACCAGTTCTACGTGATTCCCGGCCCTGGGGACTGTCATTACTACAGAGGTAGCAATAATGGCCACAAGACTGGTCATGAGAGCAGCATGGAGAGAGAGAGCTCCAGCTCCTCCCTTACATCCTCAAGCTCCTCTAGCCAGAGGGACAGGAGGCGGCTGTACAGGAGTAGGGGAAGGAGGAGGAGAGGCAGAGAGGAGGAGAGCTCAGAGGCGGACAAGGAGGAAGGGGACCTGAGACGAAAGAGGAAGAGGCAACGGAAGAAAAGTAAGAGACACGAGGAGGGGAGGCAAGAGGAACAACATAAAGCGAAGAGGAGCAGAAAGGAAGAGAAGATCACAAAGGGAGAGGGAGGGGGCGAGAATGAACAGGTGAAGGCAGGTAGGTGTGAGACAGAGAAACAGCCAAGAGTGCAGCAGGAACATGTGAAAGAAGGAAAGACCAAGCACAAGAAAGACAAGAAGAGAGCAAAGGAAAGGGCGGATGAAACGGACATGCGGACAGAGGAGGAGAAGCTGTGGGACGCGTCCATCCTGGGGCTTCTCTGATCATCGTCTGGTCTTGTGTTTCGTAAGATCTTAAATGGCTGCAGCCGTGCAGCAGCCGTGCAGCAGCCGTGCACCGCTCCGGGTTTCGCGCAGTCTCTGCCGCCAGCCTGTCGTCTCTGAAATTAGGGAGCCCTCTATCTGGCTGCCTCCTGTGCAGCTGCTTTAGGGAGCCTTTGCTGTGGATTGAGGTCCTCATGGACCTCCCTTCCCAAACAGTGGCATAATCGTCCTGTATTCCTGCTGCGTATGATGGCAGTCCGTGCAGTTTTTTTGCTGTTTAGGAAGTTTTTTTTTTTCCCCTTTGTTCAGTGGTAAGAACAAAAGGCATTACATACTTAACAAAGATTGTCTTAATATATTAGTACAGCAATACTTGAATTTACTCCTTAATACTTTTCATTTTAGTAAACAGACCAAACTTTAATGGAATAGCATGCCCTGGCTGGGATGGCAGAATCTATGTCAAGCTGCTAAATGACTTGTGTCTTACTGGAGTCATTACTTTTGTTGATATAGCATTTTGTATTTTGTCTTTATGCCATTTTGTCATATATATGTCTCTAATGTCTTATTCCTATTAGCCCCTTTATTATCCATAACTAGGTGTTTGGAAGAAGGTGCAGTCTCGAAGGGCCTCCTGTTTTTTTATATGAGTGTTTTCAATGTACTAAAAATCAGCTTAAATACTCTGACAAAACTGAATAAATTGTATTTATCTATTCTGGCCTCTCTGGTTTGAATTTGGGCATGTTGCCACACTAGAGTATTGCAGTCAACCTATCTGTCACACATTCTGTATTCAAAGAGCCATTTACTATATATTGAGCAGTAATTAAAGTATGCATTTTATAAACACATTGGGGGGTCTTGTTGTAAATTCTACGTATTTATTTGTCCATTGTCAGTTATATATGGCCTTTAACTTCCTGTATTTCTATATTCAGTACTAAGCTGTATTCGTTTCAGATTGTTTTTTTTCCCTTCCTGTTACTCAGGGATCTGCAAAATGAGGCACACTTAGGCTTTTTTGTCTGTACTAGAGTCAGAATATCATATTGTTTTTGAATGCTACATTCATGGTCCAAATATGTATTTCTAAATGCATTTTCAAGGATTGTGGTCACTTAGAGCAATACTTACGGCTGCTTAATTTGACATTACTTCATCCACTGCTTTTTGCAGGTTGGAACAGAATTGCTCTCTCTTTCAAATCTTAATTTGAATGTCACATATTCACTTTACGCATTTCTAACAGATAATGTTAGCTGATAGTGCAGGATGCGTGGGTACGGTAGATTAGTGAGCAGGGTAATGGCAGGAAACGTGCAAGTATACCTCAAGCCTGTTGAGATAATCTGCTGAGGTTGCGAGGGGTGTAGGGATGATGAGAAGGCGTGTTGGACCCCTGTTGTGGAAGGAGGAAGTCTTTCTATTGATCTTGTATTGCAATATGATAGGCTATGCTAATGCAGATGCTTCTGTATGCATAAGGGACATATAAGCTTAAGATAACAGTAGTAGCAATAGTATCGGACTATGTGGGCATAGAGTGAACAGCGGGTGGGTTTTGTGACAAACCTTGAGTTTGGAAATGGGGGCGGTCAGGAAGTGCAGAATGCGCTGTGATAAGAAAAGTACGTAGAAAGAGGTTCAAGACGTGTTGATGGAGGTAACCAGGGGCAAACAAATCATAATTAACATGCTTTGTGTGACCGCCGCCAAGTGGGCAAGTGATGTGCCAGGAGCCAGTCATAATTGATGTCCCTCTTGAGCCAGGAGCCAATCATAATTGATGTCCCTCTTGAAGTAATGACCAGTCATAATACTGGTATGCTCTTTAGGGGAGCTTGGAAAAGGTATATGAACTTGCTGTTTTCTTCTTCGCTGCTTCTTTTTTGTCTTTTCTGCATATTAATGAAACTTTACCTTACATCATCTAGAATTGCTTTTAAGAACTTCAAAAAGTATTTCTGTAAGGGAGAAGTTATGTGCTTATGACGCTGAGTTGTTTCTGTTCCCAAATTGTGCCCCCTACTGGAGTACAGTCTGGGGCCTGTTTTTTTATTCGCCGCCTCTTTCCCCTCATGTTTGTAGGTCGGTGACTGCTACATTTCACTGCACTTAATGTGTATGTGACAAATAAAATTTGTACTTGTACTTGTACTAAAATAAAATAAAAAACACTGGTGTAGAATACCATTACAGCCCAAGTAATGTGTAGATTTAATAGAATACACAGCTTGCCCTAACTTAAAATAGAATGATAATTTTGTGATTTACATGTGCTAGTGTTAATTGTGAAATGAAAAATTACTTTTGTAGCATTAGTCACGTAAGAGCTCCGTAGGCTGCATCTGCAGCAGTGGGTTGGGATTGTAGGAGTTCTGGGAGATGGAACCATGATACACATGTTCATGCTCTGGTATTGTGGTTTCGGTCTTGGATTCAGAATCATTGCACCCTTCATTCATACCCAGTGTTTCCCACAGAATTAGTGGCGGTGTGTGCATGAGTACATGCAAGGAGGCACAAGAACACTTTATTAAATGAATTACCATAATGCGTGAATTTCACGCTTTGTTTTACACTAGGGTACCGAACATGCGCAACTCAAAGAAGAAACTTTTTTTAGATACATGCTCAAAAAATGTGCTGTGACACATATAATGTTCAATGTCAAGTCCACCAGTCAGTTGTCCCTTCTACCCACACGTTACTTTTATGATGATGTAATGTGCACCTCACCAAGTGGGAGAGTGGCTGGCACTGTGCGTCATGTCCTGGCAATCCTCAGGCTGAAAATTCTTTAGATTCAATAAATATGCAAATTATAATTAAAAAAAATTTTAACAATATTTTCATGCTCTCTTTTTAATAAATTTAAAGTGTTCCATGTTGTTGGGGTAGAGTACACAAATAATAATGTTATTATAAAATGTAGTTAAAAACATAAAATTGTTTAAAACTATTTTGAGGATGTGGTTGAGGGCCTGGGAGGTAGGTGTCGATGTGTGTGTCTTCAACATGGAGCTTTTCAATGCTGCAGTGAACCAAAGAGACCACAAAGGAACCACAGCCCTCACCACAGGCAGAGAGAACGAGAGAATGAGACAAGGAACAAATGACTGGCTGTCTCCATTTGTATGTTTCTGAGTACACCTGTGCGCAAATGCATTCATCTGTGCACCTGCTGGAGTGTCCTTAGTGTAAACACTCATGTGGGGTGACTCATTTGGGTGGGGGCTCGGCCCCCAGTGAGATGTTCAAAGTCACAGTAATCAATTATTGTTCCATTTCACTGGGTCCTAGTGTCTTAGAAGATGTGATGTAATATGTTGTAATGTGTGTAATGGATTTTATTTAAAATGAATGAGTGCGCACTTTTTTAATTTAAACTATTTAAATTAATTAGTCTGCATGTATTTTATTTTGGGGGGGGGCAAAAACATTTTAGCCTGGAGTCCTAGTAACACCCCTGCCTTTTGTATTTTTGAGTGGATTACCTGAAGTGAGACTGTTGACTGAATGAGTATAAGTTTAATGCACTGTCTTGAACATCACAGCTGTGTGTGTGTGTGTGAGAGAGAGAGAGAGGGAGATAGAGAGGGTTTCAGTTTTGTGGTGAGGTATGTAGTGCCAAGACTCCACCCATACATAGTAAAACAGCAGTACAGTACACAATTGCACCAAATAAAAATGTTATAGTGCTTGGTATAGACACTCCCAAGGCGGTAACCCAAATTACTTCACCCAGCATTATCACAACTGCAGAATTAAGGTTCAAATCAAGGTTCATACCCGTCATCTTTCACAAAATACTTAATATATTGTAAGGTACTTAATTTACCATAAGGAGTCATTGTATCAATATGATTACAATAATTAATTCTAATTGAGTACATTATCATATAATGACAAATATAACCAGGAAACAATGTAATTTACGTTTACAGCATTTTACGCCCTTACTGTAGCCAGAGCGACTTACATAAGTGCTTTAAGATTCCATTGGTCCATTGGTGAATATTTTCTGATACTGGTTAAAAAAAAACCCAGGCTATAAATACCATCTGTTTAATACTCTTTAGGGGAAAATACAGGGTTTCTAAATATACAGCATCTACAAACATTTGTGAAAGCATGGGTCACTCTCAGGAGCTTAATGAATTCAAGTGTGGTACTGTGATGGGATGCCACCTGTGCAATGAATCCATTTGTGAAATTTCCTCACTACTAAATATTCCATGATCAACTATTAGTGATATTATAACAAAGTGGAAGCAATTCAGCAACTCAGCCATGAAGTGGTAGGCCACGTAAAATCACAGAGCGGGGACAGCGCATGCTGAGGTGCACAGTATGCAGAAGTCGCCAACTTTCTGCAGAGTCAATAGCTACACACCTCCAAACTTCATGTGGCCTTCAGATTAGCTCAGGAACAGTACATATCTTCATGGAATGGGTTTCCATGGCGAGCAGCTGCATCCAAGCCTTACATCGCCAAGTGCAATGCAAAGCATTAGATGCAGTAGTGTAAAGCACACCACCACTGGACTTTAGAGCAGAGGAGATGTGTCCTCTGGAGTGACGAATCATGCTTCTCTCTCTGGCAATCTGATGGATGAGTCTGGGTTTGGCAGTTGCCAGGGGAACAGTACTTGCCTGACTGCATTGTGCCAAGTATTAAGTTTGGAGGAGGGGGGATTATGGTGTGGGGCTGTTTTTCAGGGGTTTGGCTTGGCCCTTTCATTCCAGTGAAAGGAACTCTTGATGCTTCAGCATACAAAGCCATTTTGCACAAATTCAGGCTACCGACTTTGTGGGAACAATTTGGGGATGGCCCCCAGTGCACAAAGCAAGGTCTATAAAGACAAGGATGAGCGGGTTTGGTGTGGAGGAACTTGACTGGCCTGCGCAGAGTCCTGACCTCAACCCAGAGCAGAGACTGCGAGCCAGGCCTTCTCGTCCAACATCAGTGCCTGACACCACAAATGCTCTACTGGAAGAATGGTCAAAAACTCCCATAAACACACTCCTAAACCTTGTGGAAAGCCTCCCCAGAAGAGTTGAAGCTGTTATAGCTGCAAAGGCTTGGTGAACTCCATACTAAAGCCTATGCATTAAGAATGGGATGTCATTAAAGTTCTGCAGGCATGTG
>JAODKL010000118.1:24249656-24262906 GCA_026780765.1 Petrocephalus schoutedeni
TGGATTTTCTGACTTAACTTCTAATATTCAGAACGTTTCAAAATAATTTAATCTTTATACTGTAGGTTTATAAAAATCAACATTATTCCAAAGTATGTTAAGAAAAAGTCAGGGCCTTTGTAGTGATGACGTTTATGTATGCGTTACTAGGCCAAGAAGGGGTACATTTCATCCCGAGGAAAAAATGTTGCAATATGAAAAATGACGAAAGGCAGTGTTGCAAGACTGATGTAATGAAGGGCTTGTTAGACAAAAGCACTGGTTATGGTCCGTTTCATTACTGGAATGGAACGCATCTTCCACGCCTACAGCTAGACATCGCAGGGCAGAATGAGAGGGCTACTGCTGTTCAATGTCATCATCAACTTTCCACATAAAACTTTCCACCTGCGATTCAACTCCTGAGTGAGCAGGACGTCATTAAAGCAGGAAGCAGCCGTTGTGACTTTCGGTTTGAGTTGAAAAATGTTCCGTTGTGCATGTGTAGTGCACGTTACTTTCTGTTTCTGAAATACAAAAAGAAATGGGCCTCTGCTGTTAAAACTATACAGTAATAATAATTTCCTAGAACATGTACTGTTGCCTATATTTCCTTAAAATCCTGTAATAGTTTAATGATTACATTTATATACTGAAGTGAGATATTGGAATGAGATATATAACATATATGAAATACTTTTACTCTCAAATCTTCTAACTACATAAATGTAATATAATGCAGGGCTAATTCCAGTCCACTGTCACAATTACTTCTGTTCAAAAAAGAGATAAAGCCTTCTTGATGTTATCAGCAACAAATCATTATGTCGCACAGTTTTATTCACATAAAATGACAATACTTTGGAGTTCCTTGACTCCTTGAGTCCCTAGAAAGGTAATAATATTTGAGAAATTGGTTAGACACGAGCTATTTCAAGAAAAAAGTTCAGGTCCAGCACCTTAGTATAAGCAAAGTTTGGATATGTATATGACAGTTATATAACGTTAGACATTAAGGGATATTTGCAATGTGTCATACTTGTCCACAGGGGGCAATATGCAATAATTAAATACAGAAGTCAGTGGCAAATGTTTTCTTGTTGCATGTGAAAGTTGTTGCATGCTAACAGCCATCTGTCTTCGACCTCCCTGGGCTGGTCTAGGTTACAGGGGCATTACACTTTACATCTTACTTCTCTAGGTAATTCCACACCAACTGCAAGTCCATGTAGCAAATAGTGGAGATCGCTGAGAAGATCATCGGCGTTTCTCGCCCACCCATAACAGAACTATATACCAGACACTGCATCCGCTGTGCAGTCGTCATTGTTGCAGACCCGTCCCAGCCCTCTCATGGACTGTTCAGCTCCCTGGTGTATGGTAGAAGGTACCAGAACTTCCGGGCCAGCGCTGTCAGAATCTGTAACATCTCTTTTCCCCAGACAGTCAGGCTCCTCAACACCCTCCTGCCTCCAGCTTCCAGCTCCTGAGCAAGGACAAGGACCGACCCCCTCCACCCCACCCCACATAAACACACCTCACAGTGCTAGTGCTACCTCGTCCCAAACTCACCTCACTTTACATCATGAGAAAGCTTACTGTACAGTATACTGCACACACTTTTTAAATTTCTTGCACTGCCATGTCTTTCCTGTGTATCCCTTTTGCACTTTATGTTGTACAGTAAATAGTATTTTATCTAGTTCATGTGTAAATGCTGCATCATGGGGCTGAGGAAGATGGTATTTCATCCTGGATGTATATTAACATATAAGTATATTGATGGACTGACAATATATACATTGATGGACTGACGAAATAATATTCCTCTTGAATACTGAATCTATGCCTCTTCAATGTTGCATGGTAGGCAAAAGTGAAATTCCCCTGGCCCGACACACAGGGGTAGGGGTCCCTGTTTGTAAAGGGACCAGAGGGTGTGTGTTCCATCTTTAGGGGGATCACACTTTGCAGCCTTTAGGGAAAGCTTCTGAGAAAGGTTGGGCCCATGCTTGAACCTTGGATTCAGGTGCAACAATGTGGATTCCAGCCTGGAACAGTGAATCTCTTTTCCCATGCACAGCTGTGTGAGGGTTAGTGGGAATATATTAGTGCTTTGTAGACTTGGAGAAAGAAAATACCCATGTTCCACATACTGTGGGAAGGGCTGCAAGAATATGGAATACCCGGGTTACTACTTTATGTTATTTAATCCATGAATGAATGTAGAGTTGTTTCTGTCACAAAATGAATGGGTGTTGTCCACAGAGTGGGTGTTGTCCAGTGGAAAGAATGAATCTTTTCTCCACTCCTGTTTGTGATTTTAAGTGCTGGAAGGGCAACCAGTAGGAGCTCAAAGTGATATTCCACCTATCCGCAGATGATGTCTCTCACGTCCAGCCCACTCCACCTGTCTGATCCTTGTGTTTTACCTAGGGCATGGAACAGTTAATCTTGATTTTAACTTGCTGTTATAGATTGGTTGCTTTCTATTTTTGTGATTGTAGAGCAAACCTGTGACCTGATTTAAATGTTTTTTTATAATCTGCACCTGTTTGTATATGTCTCGCTAAATTCTGCAAATCTATAAAGGGTGCATTGCAGGAGAAAACAGGTCTCTGTTGAGAGAGAAAAAAATCATAGGAATTCAACATCTGATTGCAATTGGGGTACATAAATCTATATTTTATTTTGTATGAGCTATTACCCAAAGAAACAGTACGGTTTAATTTCATCCCACTGTTAATATACCATCTATTTATCTCTCAAATAAAATTATGAAACTCAATCCTCAGTATTTCAGCTCTCAAGGGAAAGACAGATGCAAATTGTACTTACGGTGAAGCATAACTGAGACTAGATGTGGTGCTAGTTTTATCTATATATGTAAGATTGTACAATTCAGCTCATAGACACATGTGCATTATGGGTTATGTATTTATGGGTTTTACCCCGACTGCATTACAAGCCGAGTGGGCCTGTGGTTTTGTAAGGGGCCCGGAGAAGTGCAGGAACGGGGGTCGTGTGGTGCAAGCTAGCGGACCACCACAGAGTGCACAGCGCGCCACGCTCTCTGCAAACTCATGCAACAACACCTCTTAGCAAATGCACAAAAATAACAAGGCAGAAAAGATGCCAAGCATATTTACAGTACTATCGTTACAGGGTTTCATGCACATACCGGTACTTATTTGAATTATATATTAGCATTCTCAATTCATTTGTTTCTCTAAATTCTTACTCTGCTCTTTTGTTATGTAATGTGAGAAAAAATATGTACTGTATATATCCACAACGAAAATGCTATATAATTCTAGGCCCCTTCTGTTGTCTGGCCAATGTGTGTGCGTCTCTTAATTTTCCTTTCTTGCACAGATTGATGGAAACACAGTATATTGATGCTTTTATAGGTTATATGGGTCATACAGTATTAGGTTGTATCATATGTTGTTTAGAACATACAACTTAATATTTAAAACAACTGACTTTAAGTATTGTAACACCTATGCATATTCCGTGAATTCAGGGATTTCCCTGAATTAGATTTATGCAGTCTTATGGCGTCCTTCACACTGCAACAGTTTAGTTCTCATTTGCGAATAGGTCGGTTACAGTCAGTTCGTTTCATTATGTCCGGGCGCTCATTGGTTTTTGTTCAGACTTGTACGTTGAATGCATTTTAACAGGTTATTATGGAAAATGTATATGTAATTATACAAGCTGCTGCATCTCAACTGATTACCGCATCGTATCCCGGTGTCTTTATTACCCAGGTTAATAATCACGTTAATAATATTTTATGAGTTTGTTCACAGTGACTTTTAAATGGTGTGACTAATCAGTCCCAATGCAAGTTGTTCGATCTTCAAATAAAACTAATTAATATAAACTACTCTCAGCCGATCATTTATACGAACATATACTATCGTGTATGAAACAAAAAATTTTAATAACACATCAAAAATACCTTTCCTTCGTATTCATATAAATCATTTCTGGGAGTGTAATACAGATTATATCTGTATTATTATTAATAATTTCAATTGATCTATATTTATACAGTATATCATATCTGTAATATACATCTTTCACTAGGAATCCTAATTTTTATATTTTTATAAAAGTACTAATACTTATATATATATATGCCGTCTTATGTTTTAATTCTAAACCTTTTTTTTTGGTAATGTACCCTATCCTTTCTGTTAATTTAGCCCTTTAAATAATAACTAAATAAGTGCTAAATAAAGCGAGTCTCATTTTAAGGTGTTTTATTGTAAGAAGTTCTATTGAAAATGGGGGGTGTATCAGGATGGAGTACCGTCGTCTTTTCGGACCTCTGATGCTGATGCCTTTGCTTCTCGTGCGTGTGCGCCTGTTTGAAGGAGAGGGAGAGCGAGACGCCACACGCGGTTCTGTAAAGCATACTGTAAAGATCCGTCTTTTCAGCAAAAGAAAAACCTGCAGACGAAAATGTACCAAATGCTTATTTCGCTATTGGTCCTGTTTGACTGTAAGTATAACTTGTGTTTGAATTAATATTACCATACATAATTAGTCCACATTACATCAATATTTAAATTATGTAATTACTTGGTAAATGATATGTTCATCGCTGATTTCACACGCCACAAAGCAGAGAATTATTTGCAGGCTAGAATGTAAGATTCAGTGTAGTAATTGCGTAAAATTTTTAACAATACGTGTGCATGTTTATTTTATTACCATACGCCTACATTCAGATTTTAAATAATCACTTATTAATGAAAGCATTTGTTCTAAAAGTAAAACTTGAAACATTTATATAGACTACCTAATTTGAAGTATAGTTCTGGCAATTCGACATCTACCAATCAATACGTTTTGTATGTGAAGATTTCATTTCAGGTGCCTGCGGATCAGCAATAAGCCGTCAAGACGGGGAGCAAGTGACTATCACATGTAATCCACAAAGCATGGGTACCATTATGTTCTGGTTCCGAGTCCGGAAGACTGGTATTGAGCCGATAGGAGTATTTGACCGGGAAGGGAATGCTAAAATGCATCCCGATAACAATGTCTTTGATTACAAAAATAGTAAAGCAATAAATTTGAAAAGTTTTAAGAAGGACCGCGACAGCGGCGCTTACAGTTGTGGGACAATTAACAATAACAAACTGATCTTCGGAGAACTGACCAACATTGAAGGACCCTCAGGTGAGTTCAGTACACACGCTATATATATTAAATGTGGCGATATCAATATGATAATAATACATTAAGTTCTATTTCTAAATTTTAATTACGCGAAACCGGTATTCAGATCGATTCTTCTTCTTTTTTTCAGAACCAGCACCTGAAGTAAAGCCGGTAACATTATGTACAACTCCTGCCAGCACTCCGCAGCCCTGTTCATGCCAGACTCCCTCCAGTAAGTATACGGTCAATTATATTACACGTAATCATTTTTATAGTTTCTCTGTACATTTTTAAATATACGAGTCGTATACATTTTACTCATTCCTGAAGATTAATATATAGGCTACTGTCAGTTGCCTAGCTAGCTGTAATTTTAATTCTAAGCCAGCGGTTCAAGTACAGCGTCCTTGCTACGATTTTGATTCACTCCTTTAACTTTAAATTCCCGGCAAACCCACTATACCGCGTATGATCGCGTCGTCTACTAATTAATGTTTTTATTAATAAATTAATATAAAATCATTTTAAGCAATTATTCAAATGCCAGTATGTTCGTGAGTAATAGAAGGAGGATCACTAAAATTATACGTAGTATTCCCGATTGTTTTTGTCATTTGTAGTAACCTACGTAAAGTATTGGCAGGTTAAACTAATAAAAGACAGCTGTATGCTAGCAAGAGTATTAAATAAAGGTTCCCACAGCTCACAGGGAACATGGAAGGCCAGTTGGTCTGCGTATATCATCGGACATACCGGTAATCAACTCTGTAACTCTAATAGTGCAGTTAAGATAAACATTTAGTAAAAAAATGCCTTGGTTCCTACCAGTACAGTTTCTGGCAGTATACAAAACACAAAAGGAGGCATTTGCTTGTTCTTTCAGTTATTGTATCAATCACTTCAAAGCATGAAATGCAATTCATTCGATATATGTTTTGCAGAGGCAAAGCCTATGTCCATTGGGGGCTGTCCAATAGTCATTTGGGCTCCATTGACTGCTGCTTGTAGCCTAATTATCGTCATCCTCATCCTCATCATAGGGTACTGCAACCGTAAGTGGCCGCACTCCATGACACACATCTGCTGTTTTTCCCAGATCTTCTAAACATGTTGCTTTGCCTGAGCTTTCTTATGCAGTATTTCCCCTTATCGACATGGGTTGGTTCTTGCCTCTCCCTCTCCACACTACACAATCAAATAATTCAGATGTTTAAGAGTTAATGTTTCTCAAGGTATAATTACAATACATTTATGGATTTGGGGGTCTAACCGCCTACAGCAGGGGTAGGCAGAAAGGGCCGTTGTGTAAGCCGGTTTTCGCTGCAACTCCCTGAGTAGGTTACCGGAGAGTTCTCACACCTGGGTTTGAACAACTGATCTAAAAGTTATCCTGAAAGCCTGCATGCACTTTGGCCCTTTGCGGATACGATTGTCCGCCCCTGCTCTACAGTTTATATATTTCGCCAGAAATGTCAGAGAAATCGCTGGTTGGTCAAAATCCAGTAATGAAAACTGGCTCTCTCAGAAAACACCGGATATTTCCGAGCCTTTGTGGTTATATATGCATATGCTTCACTTTACTGTGCCGTCAATGGGATCAGAGAGAAGGTTCTGAGTCTCGTTCCATCCGCGCTAATTATCGAGCGCCCCTTTAGTTTATGACCCTGCCATACCCAAGCTTGACAGTGTCACCTGTTCAAGACATTTTTGAATATTGGGTGACGTTCATAGTCTTATGTTGCCCCATCCCAGCTTTTTGGATCTTGTAGCAGGTGTCATATTTGGAATGAGTGTATATTTCCAAAAAATAATGTTTTAAAGTTCAAACATTGCATATAAATGACCTTTTACTGTTTTCAATTTAATGCAGGTCAAAGTCGATTCACACATTGCTGCTTTCTGTTTTTATTAGCATTTTACATACAGTTCCAACTCTTTTTGAACTGAGGTTTTTTTTGCAATGCAGAGTTTTAGTATTATAATTTGCACAGAAAGTTATGGTGTCATTTTCCATCTTAACTTTCTTTAGGAATTAGGACAAGGCGATGCCCGCACCATTACAAGAGGAGGTAAGTTTATCGAAAGATTTTCCAAATACTTTCAGTCAGCTTAACTTCCAGTAATTTGTAGTAAAATGTAGCAATTTGTTCCATGTGTAGAAAATCAATAAAATAATTTTACTTAAAAAATACATTAAGCACCAAACAAACATTCTAACCCTTATCCTGGATCCCACATGTAAATGTTTTATATCTGTTGCCCTTTAGGCCTAAGAACGTCACACCAGCCCGACAAGCCATGACAGATCGATACCACTGATCTTTTAGGGGTAGGACCCCATCCCAATGTCACATTGAACCACATTAAGATGGTACAAATGTACATATGTAACAGTATTGTAACTGCACATGGAGATTAACAGGTCAATGTACATTTGAAAATGGATTAACTTTGAATTCAAAATTCAGTAGATATTTTTAACAGGTGCATTTTTTAACGAGCAAGATTCATACCAGCATTTCTCATTTAATTACGTGTACATATATGACAACTGCAGTAAACCAGCAAACAAGGCTTTGACCAACAGCATTTTTTAATGAAAATGTATAATGTTTAAACGCTGGCTTTATAACATAACTATAATGGCATTTGATATGAGACCTTCCAGTGATAAATCATTTATACATTCTTGCCTCTGGATTTTGTCCTTTACAACAGAGACATGCAATTGATTTCACAGGTAAAGAACTTGTGATCATACCCAGTTAGCCTAAATAATAGTTTTAAACATACCTATAATACAACACACACATTAATTCTCAATTAAAGCATTGTATAAGATATTACTGTAAAATATCTAAAAACAGAAAAGAGTAATTTATTAAAAAAAATTAAATTATGTTCTGCACATACAAGCCACAACCCTGATCAGGATAAGTGGTCTTAATTTGGATGGATTGGCAGATATATTTTATTCCATTTGTATATATTTTATGTTAATTTTCTTTCTCTCTCTGTCTCTGTCTCTCTTTCTCTCTCTCTCTCACACACACGCACACACACACACACACACACACATATATATATATACATTATATATGAGCCAAAACATTGAGCAAGTGATTTTGACTATATAGTGAAAATGGTGCATGCCGTGGTCTGAGATAAATTAAATGGTAAGCTAACATTCAGTACTTGCAGCTGACATGCAGAAAAAATGGCCAGGGATTAAGATCTGAGTGACTTTGACTAGGGCCACATAATGGCCGGGTCAGAGCATCTCCCAATCAGCAAGCCTTGATGTTTCTGAAGTGCTCTGGCCCAGTCATCAGCCCATAATGGTCTGGGCTAGGTTCCTCAAAACCGTCTTAACAGCGCAGCATTTGTAAATTCTACATGAAGTTGTGCCTTAATGTTTTGAGCTGTTCTCCAAAATATCCCTAGCTAAGTATATATTCTGTAAGAAATACTTTCGTATCACACTAAAAATTGTGGGGAGTAGAGTGGGGTGCAATGTATATCGTTACATGGCAATGGACACACATGCGACACATGTGAAAATAAAAGATATCATCTAAAATATAAGAGCATTGTTGATGGTACATTTTTACAACCAGGCAGAACTAAAAAACTAAGTGATGCATATGATAAACTGATTTTGTCTGATACATAACTATTCTTAATTGTTTTGTTCTTTAGGTGATGTTTTTGTGTTGTTTTTGTGCCAAACTTTTGGAATTGTGGCCTAAAAGTTCAACCTGGGTATAATCAGACACATTTTCTCGCTTTTGGGAGAATTTTTTTTCTCCAAATTTAGTCGGGCCTGGATGATTTTCTTTGTAAGAAAAGGCTTCCATCTTGCGGCCTTACCCTATAATCCAGACATATGGAGAATAATGGAGAATAATGGAGATTATTGTCACATGTAGTTCACAACAAGTACTTGTCAGCAATTCTAGCAGCTCCATCCGTGTTGCTGTAGGCCTCTTGGCAGGCCTCCCTGACCAGTCTTGTCAGCAATTCTAGCAGCTCCATCCGTGTTGCTGTAGGCCTCTTGGCAGGCCTCCCTGACCAGTCTTGTCTTTTCATCATCTTTTTTGGAGCAACGTCCAGTTCTTGGTAATGTCACTGTCGTCCCATATTTTCTCCACTTCTTGATGACCGTGATGATATCTAATGTCGTGGAAATTTTTTGCATCTGACTGATACCTTTCAACAATGAGATCCCTTTGATGCTTTGTAAGCTGTCTGCGGACCATAGCTTTTGCTGTAGGATACAACTGAGTAAATGTCAGGAAAATCTTACTAATAATTTTGGAGTTAATCAGAGTCACTTTAATTGATGTGTATTAAATCAAAAGGTGCTTCAACAATGTATTAGTTTAACCCATAGGTGGTATTAATTTCAAGGGATCAGAAATTCCCTTTGTTTAAAGTGGCTCTAGGGTATGACCATACCCCAAAGGCCCCTTGGGTGTGCATACTTATGCAATCAACTTATTGTATTTTTTATTTTGATATCTGTTCCCTAACAGATTTGTTTGTTTTTCTATTGAATCGTACAGGTTATAGGTCACATTAAAGGTGGGAAAGGTTTTCAAATGATTTATCGTGGCCTAATTTTTTTGCATTACAAAAGCCTGGCATTTTAACACTTTTTATATCCATGGTATGTAAAACTTTGGTTCATGAGGTTGATGAGCCGACATTGCAGGTTCATTCATATGTAATTCTAATATATTTCCACCTAATAAACACCCCAGAATAGTCATTAGCAGTCACTGTAGCATATTGGACATTCTCTTATGTTAAGGCAGTAATGTAACTTTTCTTTTGGCTAAGGTGCCATTACTTTTCCAATATCAATGACACCCATATTGGTGCATGCAAGTATTTTATAGAATAAGTATAAATAAAGGTGTAATATTTTAATCTGGGGAGGGGGCTTCATGTACCTAATTGGCAAAATCATATTTTGGTTGCAGGGTTAAGTATGTTAGTTGTGTATTTTAGGTTCAACCCAGTTCTGACTGATGCAACATTCCAGCAGTGTTATATTTATAAGAAACACCACTTTTTCTCATGCTGCAGTTTGGCAGTTGCTACATGGAGGGAGTAATTGATTCTCGGCCCAATCAGGCACCATTCGCCTAAGAAGATCTCCCATAAGCAACCTCTTAAGGGATTGTTCAGGGACCACCTGTAGTAAGGCCTACCTTTCAAGTCTTTGTAAGACTCTAATAGTCACTGTTATTATGGAAGCTAGCCCTGGCCCTTGTCAGGGTCACTCCGATCTTCACCCCTGCCCATTACTTCTGCATTCTACAAAATAACCCAGACCTTGACAAGTACCATTTTCACTATATAGTCAATATTACTCATGTTACATGGGTATGGTCATAATGTTTTGGCTCATCAGTATATAGCTGTTTTACTTATTTGGTACTTGCTGTTTTATGTAACAGACTGATACCAGTCCTCCTTGTGGCAGATAACTTTGTTTTTACCATTGTCTTGTTGAAATAATGACATAAGACACCAAAACAAAATGTAACCCTCTGCAAGCTAGTCAGAAATAAATTTCTTGGGGGGCTCTGATCCCTTTCAGTAGGGACCCCTTTGGCTTATTTTGGCAACAGAAGGTCATTTCAAACTGGTTATTTTACCTGGCTATGCCTCTGATCCTCTGTATATAAAAAATACAAACAATGAGAGATCCAAATGAAAACATTAAAGCAATCTATTAGCAAGAACAATGTGTTTACCCTGTACTGACAATTTAAAAGCATTTTAATGACATTCATTACAAAGTACAGGTGCAAAATTGACAGGACTGTAACATAAGCACTGAGCAAGGGTTCTTACACCATATTTTATTTGCATTTAATTCAGGTCTCTACTAGAGTGAAAGACATTCAGTACAACAGGAGCAGGCAGAGTAAATAAGTACTACAACTTTGATGTACAGTGTCATCTTTACTGAAGTGTTTGTGTAATTCCCCAGATGTGGGGCCAGATGTGGTTCCCATCAGAAACCAAAGCATAGACTTTTTAGGCATTTAACAACTTATGTAAACAATCCTTTAAACTATTATTGACAGGATATATAGACGGGGTGTTTGAAAATGGGACAACTTACTATTCTTTGTCAGTCTCTTTATGAGACATCCAGCATATTAAAATGATGTGTCACACAAATGTAAGTTAAATGTGCTAAAAAATAAAAATAATCAGGTATTTTCCATTTAAGGTCATTTGTGTTGTAATATTCTAAACAATACCAGAATACTCTGAGCTGTACAATAGTGTCATATTGTATAATAAGTACAAAACAAATATTCCACCACCCATCAAAATAAAAGACAGCATCCACTGAAACTCAAAGCATTCTATTCACTTTCACTTTCACATTACACTTTCAATAACATACACACTACCCGCAATGTTTCTGTGATGTTTCCCAAAACGCTTGAGCAGAACATCTGAATTATTACTTATATAGGTTCAGTTTATACAATCATTTTTAAAAATTTTATTCAGGTGATTATTTTATTCAGTAAACACTGACCTGACTATACATGTTACATTACTTAGCCATTATTTATATATATTATTTCTGAAGAACCACAAAGAAACTCCCAGTCTATTATTGCTTTAAAAATCATAAGGCAGTGGGGTACTAAGGTCATTAAGATGCAATCTTAGTAACAAGCAAGAAAAAAAGTTGGATAATCTTTTATTTGAGAATTATTTTTCACCTTCAACAGAACCATTTAGAGCAGTATTCCATATTGGTGTGACTTTGGATCCAGCAAAAGACATTTGGGGTCAGGAAGCATTTGTCATAACCTGTATGAAAACATTAATGTCAGACATCAGTTACTGAGCATCACCAATACATTTTTAAATAATTTACTGAACACAAGCAGGTACACACATACACATTAAAAATACAGAGGAAGTTCCATTACACTTGTGACAATATGCTTGTTTTTCTTCTGTTGTTACCTCAGAGGTTTAACTTTTACTGCCTTTTTTGGTGGTCGATGAAGGTACAACGTCTGACTGCGACTGTGCACTCAGATCATCAGTGGGCAAGCTGTCACCTACTTTCTGTTTCTAGAAGAGAGAGAAAGTGGATTCAGAAGCTAGACTCTTTGTATTAGCTATATAGCACAACATACTTGAATCGTCACAGAAATACCATACACCAAAGCCTTTTTTTTGTGACATAACTTTCCCAAAGCAAAAATCTTACCTTAGGTTTACTCTTTGACTTGCCACTTATAGCCTATAACAGCACAAAACAAAACAGCTGAAATCAGTCAGGGCTCATTTTGGTAGATATACCTCTATACTGTATACTGAACTAGGGACTTCATACTGCAGAAATCTGGCCCGACTGTAGTTCTTCAGATGCAGTTCCAGAACCCTTTTTTAGTACATAGATTAGGTACTTTTTGTTTGAAAACAAACTACTGGGGAGGTGCTGACAGCGATAGCTTGATCATTTCCAATATCTAATGGCAAAGGCACCATATTTCCAGCAAAATACAGGGTGTCCATCAAGTCTCTTTACAATTTAAAAAAATAATTACAAAGGTAATTGATGAAATATCTTCATCAGATTTGTTCTAAGTACTCAGTGGTTATCAAAGTTTTTAATCACATTGCATTATTTATGTATGTGTTAAGTACCCTGTTGATGACTGAGGTACTGTTAAATGAACCACATACAAAATGGCTACTCCTCATGAGAAAGCAGTGTGTATCATGGTTTATTGAAACAAAATCATGTCTGCAGACTCAGCGAAACTTCAGAACTACGTATGGAAGAGATCCACCATCACGTCCATCAATTCGTGCAAGGCACAAGAAATTCATGGAGACAGGGGTGGTGTTTGATAAAAGGAGTCACATAGGGGTTTTGTACAGGGTTCATTTAACAGTATGGGGTTCTTTTAACAGTACATCAACAGGGTACCAAATACACAAATGCAATGTGATTAAAAACTTTGATAACCACTGAGTACATAGAACAAATCTGATGAAGATATCTTATCAATTGCCTTTGTAATACATTTTTGAAATTG
>JAODKL010000118.1:24286362-24303047 GCA_026780765.1 Petrocephalus schoutedeni
TCCTCTGACCTCTGGCATCAACAAGGCATTTTCGCCCACAGAACTGCCGCTCACTGGATGTTTTCCCTTTTTCGGACAATTCTCTGTAAACCCTGGGACGACCATCCCAGAAGATCAGCAGTTTCTGAAATACTCAGACCAGCCCGTCTGGCACCAACAATCATGCCACTTTCAAAGTCACTTAAATGACCTTTCTTCCCCATTCTGAAGCTTGGTTTGAACTGCAGCGGTTCGTCTTGACCATGTCAACATGCCTACATGCATATTGTTGAGTTGAGTTGCCACCATGTGATTGGCTGATCAGTAATTTGCGTCAGGTCAGGTTTGCCTAATAAAGTGGCCGGTGAGTGTATATGCCTTTTACTGCCAATAACTTACATTTAAAATTGAAAAATACAAATATCGGCAATTAGTGCATTTTCTGATCATGACGGGAACACAGATCCTACAGGGTCCTACATAAATGCTAAGTGCACAGTTATTCACTCCATATAGGCAGTATTCCCAATCATATAAGACGGAGTATTGCCTTGTCTTGCCCCAAGCTATGTAACGTGCCCAGTGCCCACTGACACACAGCCCCTGACCCAAAGCCCTTTCCAAAAACCAGCACGGTTTTCTTTTCTAGACTATTCCCTAGTCTCCTCCCCAGATAAACTCCTGATTCCTTCCCCAAATCCCCACATGTCAGGAGCAAGTGTTAAATTATAAACCAGGTGGCAAAAATGTATCAATCACTTTATAAACTTCAGTGCGTGAACTGTCAATAAAGTGCGAAAATTCTAAGGATAATGGACAAACTAAATGAACATTGTTGTCCTCTGTCCACTTTACAAGGGGACACGGGGCATGGCGGTTTGTAAACTCAGCTACAGAATAATAAGGAGTGGCCGGTGTGGCTCATAGTGACAAACATGCCAAAATCAACACTGTCAGCTGAGTAGCAACAGCAATTTGTCTGCACAATCCGTACCCTTTTCTAATAACAGATAAATGCTTATACTAGTCACCAGAGCAAGAAAAATCACCACAAAACAAACCCTCAAAACAACATCCTACCCGAGAGCTCAAATACAGTGTGATTGTCACATGACAACATGATGAATTAAAGCACTTTCGTCAGTTGTAGAACAAGCTTACGTGTTTTTTCCAGAACAGGGCTAACCTGCTGATAAATATCAGTGTGTGTGTGCGTCGGGCGGAGGGTGTTAAAATCAGACCTTGATGTATCCACGGCATAAGAGAATCTTGATGTCGCTCTACGCTTATTTTTTGGCGATCCTGCGTCCTTCTCTCTGGGCTGTCAATTGTCTGTGACGCTTCTTTGTTTAACATTTTAATTTTAATTCCATATACGTTATTTTATAGCTTCGATGTCTTTTTGATTATTCTAAACTGTAGAGAAAAGTACAAGTAAACCTTTCCATGGACCAGCGTGTCCAAACTTTTGACTGGTGCTGTATGAGCAACCAATGAAGATCAATAAAGAAATGGACTGCAGTCCCATCCAGGGTGTCCCCCCCTCCCAGCAATGTAACCCCAGACCCTGACCAGGATGCATGGTTGGAAGATGGATGTTTATACCATTGAAAAGCTCACGACACATCTCATGACTCTTACTCATGACAGTGGTTATATGTTGCTGCGAGATAAAACAAAGGCTATGGAGCCTTGGCCCGAATCCAGGAAAACCAGTACAACGCCCAGGTATAACCAAATGATCTATGCACACAGAGCCAGGCATTGCATGGGGAATATTTTTTATCCTTCAGCAAAGCGTGGTCTGTGTCAATACCACAAAGTCACAGCCAAATATCAGCCGTAAGGGAGCTTCCATATATAACAAACACAAACGTCTTATCAGTGCTGCTACTATGAGTATCTTGTGCTGCAAATAAAACATATGGAATAATAGATTTAACGTAACACCTCCCCAAATTGACTGACAGCAAGAGGCAGCTCAAATCAGACGGTAACTGCAAGAATACAGAGACCATTCTCCACAGCGGGAGCTTACTCGCTCCTGTTGGCTGCACAAACCTCTTAAATCGCCGAATGCATGGTGACGTGCGAGTGATGTTGTTTTGACGCCATCCTCTTCAACTGCTTATTGATATTTATTTTTAAACACAACAATCACTTGAAGTTTATGGGAGAGTGAAGAGGCACAAAAGCTAGAATATTCCAGCTCCTCAAAGACCAAGCAACAGAGATGAGAAACAAATCAGATTCAATAAACAATTCAGACCCGGGGCTGTCAATGCAACAGCACCGACACACAGGTTTGTAAATGTGCTTACTCTGCACATAGAATTAAATTACTCCCTACTACTACACTACTACTACACTACTGAACTACACTTTAGCAGTTAGCATCAGACCTAATGCGAACTATACTATTCACTATTCACCAAAATTATCAAGAGAAGAAGCAGAAAGGATGTCGGCCCTTACATGAATGCACAAATCCCTCACTTTACAAAGCTCGTTTGTTCCATATAATCCGTTTCTAAAGCAAAAATTCCTAAACCAGAAACACCATTTCACCATTATACCTCAGTTGAACCTCAAAGAAATCCTCCAGCCAGGCCCACAGAAATAAACTCAAAAATGAACCTTGTAAAATACATGCAGGCATTATCAATACTCTGTGAAGTAACAAGAAACCAAAAGAAAATCTATAATTCGATAAACTAAGGCAATTAGTTATTGAGATGAAGTGAGACAAAGACATACAGATGTGACGAGGTTAGAGGAGTCAGTTGAGGGGGACATGGATGGGAGGGGGGGGGTGGACACAGGAAGAGGAGGGTAAGAGGGGGCAGCAGAGGCCCTCAGGAGATGGGGCCGAGATGGGGGGAGGTTAGGGTTAGCGATTCTTGAGGCTCAGATAAGGGAACATTTGGATATAGAATGTTCACAAACAGAGGGATCGCTGTCCCTAAGTCAGCGCTTGCTGAGACTATTTTCATGTTTTATTAAACGATCGCTCGCATGCAGGGTGTCACAGTACCAAAATATTGAAGCATCATAAGTACATATTCTCAAAAACATCTGGGACAACTGCGATCGCGTATAAAATTTCGACCAGCACCTTCAATACATGATGAAACAAAATGGCCATAAGTGGAATGAAGTCAGAGGAACACATAAAAAGAGAGACTTATTCCTACTGCAGGGGACCTTTTCCTCTACATTAGCTTAGCTGGAGGCACATGGGTCTGATAAAGTACAGGGGTGTGGTTGCTGACTGTCTGATAGCAACCAACAACTACAGCAACCAGCATCAACAAAAACTAAAGTCAAGCCAAAGTGATTATGGACGTTATTGATCTTACAAATCCTTATTTCATACCATGCCTGGCCGGTATGATGGGGCTTTGTGAGAAGAAAGGCCCCACCCAAAAAAGGGTGTAGAGAGGGTGGAACGGACATACGAAGGAAAAATGTGAGCAAGACCCAGCAACACATGGAATGTTCTTCAGGCGGACAGGCAGACAGGCGAATCAGCGCAGCACGCCACAAAAGGCACGGCGTTTCGTACGTTTCATACCTGCTATGTTGTGAGGATCAAAGCCCTGGACTGCAACAGGCTTATTCTGCTGTTTCTCTTTAAGAGACGGTGACTAACGCTGAGGCACGGAGACCCCACCCCTCAACCACAAGCAGCAAGAGCTGCAGACCAAAATAACGACCACGGGGTGTAACGAGAAAGGAAACACTTTTGCAAACTTGGATCTACATTCTGAACGGTTCCTGCAGACCATCTGTGTATGCACTAAATGATACAGATGAGTATTCAGGTATGCAATGTTGCTACACAAGGAAAATGTTCATGATTTTCTTGTGAAAACAACACAGCGTACTGAGAAGAATCCCAGGGTTAAGACCAAAATAAGTGTTTAGAGTGTGGAAGACTGTAGTGACAACACATTGGCTTGTGTAAGAACGGTGGGAGAATCACAGCCCTCAGCAAAGGTAAAGGCAGCTTTAAGAGGAAACGTGTTATTTCCAGTGTCGGGTTGCAGAGAATCGTAGCAGACAGGTACGTGTGAGCGATATTATACTGAACGCAAAGTGTGGATGGCGTGGCATTCCCCTTTCTACTGGGATTCCCTCCTCCTGGGGTCCTTACACTCTGCTGGGCCCAACATTACACTATTTTTCTTAGCACTTCAGAAGACAGGAAAACCCCTCCAACACAGCAGAGCACACGAGTGCGCTGAGCACCGAGCAGTGGAAGGTTAACGACGGCTTCCCCTGCAGTCACACAGGAAACGAGACTCATGAAGTGCTCAGGATACATACCATCAGTGTGTTTTTCTGTAAATCTGGCTCTCTAGGTCAATGTATAAGTAAATCCAGTGTGAGTCCCACTGCTCCACAGGTTGGCAAGTCTAATTCCCCCTCAGCGTTTATTAAAATACAAGTATCCCTCAGACAGCACTGAACGAAAATGATGGGGGAAAAAACACATCAAATAACTCCCAAACCAAGAACTTAAACAGGACAGTGCCATTCAAACCACACCCCATCTCCCACAAGGCTTTGCACCAGCCTTGGCCAACCACTGGCTGACATAGGATCCAGAGACCGCCTCCTCCCAAAGCTGGCCAGGAAAAATAAAACTCTACACTCTGGTGAATAACATACCTTTTTTTTCTTTTGCTTAGATACAAATATAGAAAATCGCCTTTAAGATTATTTTGTAAAGAATGATTGACAAGGGAGTGTAAAAAGCAAATGACGTGGGCTAGCAGAGCTTCGAACGCAGGGCTCTGGGTGTGTTAGGGAAACTCATGGCATAGGAATCTAAGCTGAACGGCCCAAATATTAGGGGGGGGGGGGGCACAGAAATGCACTGCATGAAGCTGAGGAATGCCCCCCCCCCCCTTCACACTGAAGTGTCAGAGAAGGATAGGGGAGGAGCAGCGAGGGAAATGAAAGACAGAAAGAGAGAGTGACCAAAGAAAAGCAAAACGCTGAGAAAGCAAGGGAAAAACTGAGGAATAGAATTGAGAGAGAGAGAGAGAGAGAGAGAGAGAGAGTGGGTGGGAGGGAAGGAGCGAAGTCTGGTCTCAACAAATGTACAGGTTTGTAGTAGAACTTCTTTTTGGTTACAAGACAATATACTTTCTTATATAAAGGCATTGAAACAATCAAAACTAGGAATGACTGACTGCAAACACTGCCAAATGATTACAGAAACATGATGTGTTTAACCAGGATTAAAACCCGATAAAAAGGCAGATATTTTACCGTGCAAGTCCCCTACAAGCAGACTGACAAAATCAATAGCTGTAACTTTAAAAAAGTTCAAATGATTCATCTTGAAGAAACAGTGCCCTCTGCTGCTCAATGATAAAATAAAAATCTTAACTTGTTATGTTGTGCTAATCATGTGTTCTCCCTTCTACCCACTGGGGGAAAATGTATTTACTCAGCTCCCTCATAATATCATAAGGTCACTGACCTGAGCACGGCATAACAGTCACTGAGCAGTGTGCGCATGCTGTGTCCATGGGGCTTACCACTGAATCGCCCATCCATCTAAACACTTATTCTGGGCAGGGAGTCCAAATTAGCCTAACTGCATGTTTTTGAACTATGAGCGGAAACCACAATACCCTGCGGAAACCCATACGACTTGGGAGAACGTGCAAACTCCACAGTCACGCAGCAGAAAGTGCCATTCAAATACCGACCCATCAGCCACCGTACCAACTGAAGCAAAAACAGGGGAATAAAATTATCCTCAGTGACACCAAGATTTGGGGAAAAATGTTTCATTTCTTAAAAATGATGGCACTAATTTTATTGCATCAGCCAGAACACCCTTTTGTAATTATCCACAAGTGTTGCAATGCTTCGTTTCATATAGGATTTTAATCTGAATATAATCACACTGATCTTCGCCGTGGGAAATAAACTCTCACTCCTGTCCCAATGAATAATGAGTCTGTGACTCTTACCTTAGTGAAAGCACTTCACTAATGGTGCCAGACAGAGAACCAGCCACATAATAAGTGCCCAGAAAGCATCACTTATAGATAACCTGTATTAGTCCACAAGGGGGAGTCAAGAAAACTGTCAAAAATGTTGAGGGTGTACAAAAAGACGCAGACATGACGGAGCGCACTTTACTGTGTATGGGCTACATGAAAAAATCCTGCACATGCTGTAACATGTTCATCTATATAAAATGCATTGACTACAACTGAATCAGAGCTTTTCTGGAGCACAGGCAGCTGGGGTGCAGCCTGAATGGATGGCTAGTGCACACACACACACACACACACACACACATGCAGACTTGCCTACTTACCTAAATGGGGACCCTCCATTCATTTCTATGGGAAAAACCATAATCCCAATCACAACACCCTTAACCCCAACCCAGCTCTAACCTTAACCATAAATTAATCATCAATTAATTCATCAATAAGAAGTGTGGAACCACCTAGTGTGGAACCACCTGGCCCCCACCAACCCCCAGAGATCCATATTTAACCTCCATTAATCCTGAGTGACCCCCAAACAGTCAAATATAGTAAAGAGTTAAAACATGACTAAACAAAATGTGACTTGATGTTTAGGTTTCTAAATCTTTCTAGGCAAAATAATTTGCAGAACGACCGATAACAAAGGTCCTTACAAAAAAAATGTGACTAGTGAGGTCCTTTTTTCCACACATAATTTTACAAAAGTCTATGAATGCAATCAAAGAAGTAAAACTACCAAAAGTCTTGTATTTGGGTTGGTTACTTATGGTTAAGGATCGGGCTGGGTAGGGGTTAAGGGTGCCGTGCTTGGGAATAGGGCTTTTCCCCATAGTAATGAATGGACGGTCCTCACTAAGATAAGGATACAAAAAAACCATTTGAGATGATGTGTACATTACATTGAGGGACAAAATGTCCTCACGTGTCCTCCTGTGACAGAAACCTGTTCATTTGACCTTGTGTGGACATTTTTTTTGGGCTTGTGTGAGTATTTCAGAAACTGCTGATCTCCTAGGGCTGTGTCTATCGGCAAGAATATGTCGATGTAATACGTATCATGATACAGAGGTTACTACTCAATATACTGCGATGCCGTAAGCAAGGCTATTACGATTATTTAAATCTAATGGTACGAAAACTGTCAAAGTATAAAGAATGTGCATAAAATCTGAGTTAAAAACTTTAACTTTTTAAATGCACACATACCATCAGTGTGTTTTTCCTGCGGGATCTGATTTGCATCTTTTTGTCCCTGTAACATCTAACCTCATAACACTACTTCTTGTGCAGGTTAAGCAAAGGAATAAACATTTGTCTATATCAAATAAACAAACAAACAAAAGAATAAAGAAGTGCCTGGAAGATACATGACACAATTTTGCCAATAGCATGGCTCTTACCAATCTCCTTAGTGCCAGCCATATTGTGGGAATCAAAGTGAGCCCACACTTTAGCTCTGTATGCCTTGCGAGCTTGGAAACTATTTTGAACTCAGCCATCGGTGGTAACGTTACCAATCAGCCAGGTCTGCTAATGCTAACGTTAGCGGCGTTCCCTCACGCTACTTCCTATCTCAGATAAGATACCGTCATTGTTACAGTACAAATGCAATGGGATATTGTTTGGAGCAAGGCTGTGTATGTCAAGATAAGGAGAAAACCTGGTTAAGGTTTTGACTGGCTGGGGTCAGGGTTTATCCCATAGAAATTAATATACAGACGTGTATGTGAATGTGTGTGCTTTTACACGTCAGTCAACTTTTAAATTAGAAACAAATAAAGGCGTTGGCCCGCTCACTTTAGCAGCTAACTCTGCAGCAGACACTTTGTAAACAAGTTAATTGAATCCAGTTACAATCCTGAGAAATTGACTCCGTAATAAGACAACATGCATTGTGTGACAACTAGCTGATTAACAGATTCTCAGTTCAACAGGATACAACAGTCCTCGAATAACACCATTAACGCAGTTTTCAATATACACTTGGTTTCACGGTCACAAATAGCCATTCATATTCAGCCACCACGCATAACATTTTGATACTGCTCCTACACAACACATTTTTATATTTTAATGCATCATGCAATAATACCTACATATTTCCATATAATAATAATAACTGATTGATCCCAGTAGGGAAATTCTCTTCTCACCTCCCCCAAGCTCCATGAGAGCAAGGTTGGCAGCCACCACGTGTGGCACCCAGGGGATAAGGGCCTCATCCAAGGGCCCACAGACATATCAAGGCTGGGCTTGAACTGGCAACCTTCTGATCACAGGCACAGAGGCTTAATCCACTAAGCCACAGTCTGCCCCCAAAGTGAACAAGAACACCTACATATTTTCATGTGTTTTCACATTTTTCATTATGTTTCATTACAACATAATGCTTACAAAAACAATAAAGAATGCAAACCTAATATTACTAATCCTTAAACTAAACAATTGTGGATTTTTAAATGCCTTTTAAACTGGATACTAAAATACATAATAATATTTAAATAAATGACTATCATATAAAAAACTGATATTCATGATACACAGCTCCAAAGCTGCCCCAAGCACAGGCATGATTCATCATTTAATTTCAAAATCTGGCATTATCTGGTAAGGTGGCTTTTAGGCATTAATCAAATTCATTTGAAAGATTGATTCTGACAGGTCCTGTGTACCAGCCCGCCCTGTTTTACACATCAGGACTGAACAGGACTATAGCAGGTCTACTTTCAACAGCATGACACTTGGCAAACAGCACATCTCCTTACAAAGTCACAAACACCCAGCACTCACCTTGGAAAACATTATACTAAATATACTAGAGATATTACAAGTACATACTTTCTCTCCAAAACTGGCAGGTTTATCGTTGTTTGTTAGTAATGAATCGTATAGCAACTGATCTCTATATATTCAAAGTCAGACCAATATTGCTAAGTTATTCTAATCTGTGATGATATTGCACCACAAACATGCATTCTCAGGTCGAGACAGATGACAGAGGTGGGAAAACTGGGTAAATTACAGAAAATTGTATAGAAACAATGAGAAAAAGCAACAAAGAAGCCCATGTGACCCTGCCGCAGCCTGCCAGTGCCTCACAGAAGTGCTATACACAGTTTCAGTGGAGATAGCTACTGAATATTCTTAAGGCTATGATACTTGTATAGCTATGTCACGAAGAAGTACATTTAAGTACACTCAGAGAGAGAGAGATCTGTCAGCCTGGCAAAGGGTGTGTATGTATATCGTTTGGCTGCTGGCTTCATAATGCAATGTAACATGCTTTGGTAATTCTGACAAATAGATCAATAGTTTGTGGGGCCCCCTGTTTCTGAGGGGCCCAGTGCAGCTGCAATACCTACAGTTCTGCCAGTGCAACAAATTAAGAAAGTGGTCGAGCAAACAGAGTCAGTTTCTGCATTTGGCAACTCGAGTAGGAGCTGACTCCCGTTCCCGGACTTGGCCTGTGACTCTCCACATTCCCGACCCCTCCCACCATCTCGCTCACTTGGAGGTCTGCCAGATATAATCCAGCGGACTAAAGTTCCCATGCCTTCAGCACACACCAGCCATAAACTGCAGAGCAAGTATTACCGCTTGAAAAGTATGATACTCCCAGCCGCTGTGCTAATCTTTGAAATCTCAGCTCACCTGCTCTCCTGCAATCACATCCTGTGCCGTCAGGCTCTCCCTTGGGGGTCGGAACCAGCTGAAAATCTGCCCCATGACGCTGGCTCTGTGCTGCTCACTGAGTCAGTCTGTCCGCACTCCACCGCAGCGTGTTCTCAACACGGCCAGGGGTGGGAACAGTATCCAGGCAAAGGAGGGGGGAGGAACGGGGTGGGGCAAACAAAAGGGTGGGGATGAAGGGGTGGGCTCAGCAAGCGGGCAGGCTCAACTTTGGGCTAAAAAGGGAAGATCGGTGCCCTGCTGTCACAGTACCTGACTGCAGCACATGACGTAATATTCGTCAGAACTACAAAATCCACGCACAAACAAACACGGTCATATCCATGCCAAGGAAACACATTCACACAAATACAAAAATTATTAGGCAGAAAGTAAAATATTTTATACTGTACTGTGCGCCTAATAAACCAATTGAAATGAAGGGCTATCAATTCTTGCCATAGCTCTCCAACAGCCTGCTGTTAAAAGTTATTCAACTTCACAAATTCTTGGCCCTAGCTACTAAAAACATCACCAACAGCCGACTCCAGTGCAGCACAAATAAAGTTGGGGATTTGTTATGTCTAGGATATAGTCAGATTCAGTTCTCTCAGTTTACAGGGTTTAGACATAATGTAACGTGACTTTTCACATTTTCTGCGATTGTGGAATTTCAAACTAGCCCAGGGTTAAACGTCAAGCTTTAAGAGAAGTGTCTCAGATGTCACAAACAGCTTGAATGCACACAACATAATGAATCGTACTGCTGTGCCTCACATAGCTGATAAGGGTGTTGTTAAATACACAGCAGAGGTAAAAAGCTGGGGTGATGTAAGAATATGGCCAGAAGTCTATAGAGAGTCTGCAGGGTTACTGGGAGAACCGCATTCCACATCAGCACTGATGCTGACGATGTACAGACCTCTGTATATATCACATATGTACATTTTATCTCGCTTCAATATGGGAACACAGGAGTGACTTTAACAGTGTTACAGAATATAATGGTAAAAATGCCATGTATTTACAGTCGCTACATTATCAGTGCAATGCATAAACCATAGCAGATAACATTTTTAGCATCTCAGACCACCAACAATGAATGAAATCTACTGCTAAGGAATCTGTTTACTCTTCTAGCAACAATGGCTAAATGTCACCTTCCTGGCCGGTTCTGCCATAGCTCTGAAACCCAGTGCCGGCCGAAACATTTAACTTCCTGCAGGGGAAGCTGGTCCAATCTGACCTGACCAAACATCACAATGACTGTCTGACCCCAAGTCCCTCACTCAGGCCTTCAAGCCAAGAGAAACCCGTGTACACACACAAACTGGCCTATCTTTGTCCTTTCTACACATTTCTGATAGAAATACCTTTAAAGCTTTTATTATGGCATTGCTAATATGACACATTGCACTAATTCTAAAATAGCTTCTTTATCAGTAAACGGAATATCACCAAAACCAAAACTTAGTCTCATATAAAAGACCTACATATGACACATATCTTAATTCAAAAAAGGTCTACTAGAAAAAACAGTTTCACAGTTTGCTCTGTGAAAAATGTAAAAAGTTGTCAGACTAGTGAACACCAGCTGGGTTGTGCTAATTTCTACACCTACTTCAATTCATTGCAGTGAACTTTTCAAACACTTTAAAAGAAAAAGCAACTACTTGTTTTTTATTTATTTAAGTGAAAGGTGATTAATCGTCATTGTTGATGCACCACAGCACGCAACAACGAAATGTGTCCTCTGCATTTAACCCATGTGACATTGTGACACAGCAGGGGGCAGCTACGTGAGTGCCCGGGGAGAAGTAATTGGGGACAGTACCTTGTTCAGGGTACCTCAGCAGTATTTTGCAGGTCAGGGACTCAAGCCAGCAATCTTTCAACTACACGGTCGCGTCCCTAACCACTACTCCACCTGCCTGCATTAATGTAAAATCTTTGATGACGATTTTTGTCAACAAAACTAATACTGACTCATGATATTTGATTTCTTTTGCAATATCACACTATTTATTAAAAAGCAGGAAGCTGAAAGTTTACCCGAAATAAACTACAGAACTTTTTATATACCAACAGAGCCCGTCAAATGAGATGCTGGTGTTACTGCAAGTCGTGCCAATAAATACAAAGCAGTGTTGACAAATCACATGCATTTGTTCAATATCGTCTCTATGGAATCCAAAATATTTACACATAGCGGAAGATGAGGAATAATTAAGGAAGGAAAATTAAAACGGCCAACACTTGCTAGGCTCTGTTTCCTGTGATAGAGGAGAAAGTGCTTTAATGTAACTTATTGATGGTCTGGTCTCAACCCTGGTGACTCTCGTGGCCCATGGAACGCAGCTCAGAGGAAGAGCCCTGATGACATGAGATGACCTCAAGTTGGCAGCAGGATTGGGAGCCATGGCAACGCCTGTGAAATCAGAGATCAAGGAGCACAAGACCTCTATCGGGAAAGCTGCAGTAGCCAGTCCCTCTCGAATAGCATGTGATGAGTGAGATCTGGCAGCCAAGTGCCCTGCGTGACACAACTCAGTTGGTAAAGTGCAGCTATTCTTAGTGACACCTTTGCATTTATCAGAGCCTGTCATCGGTCTGGTCACAGGACCCAGAATAATTGCCTAACTCCAGCATGGGGCAGAGTCCACATTCCCACTATTATATTAGTAGCATTATATTTCATTAAGAAGCAAATCTTCCAGACAGTATAATTTCATAAATTGTCATAAAACTTTGTGCTAGCCATCGCTGAAAAGATCAGTTGAAAAAAAAAAGTATAATCTAAGGGCAGAACTGACCTGAGCTGAATCAGTTTGTACTGCGTAGCTGTATTAGTTGCTGCTAATTTGGTCAGCATTTATTTTTTACTCCAAGGTGTTCAGGATGTGATCACATTTATTTTCAGGGCAAGTATGTTACGCAGGGTAAAACACACTCAAATGGGAATCTTCAGCATGAGCGGAAACAGTCATCAAAAGCCAAAAATCCCCTGAAATAATGGAGGTGAAAAAAACACACCAAGTACATCCAGAGGCTGCCAGCTAAAACACCACCACTCACCACCAGTTAGGGCTGTGCTATGAATACACCATTGCTCATTTGTTGGCTGTTATTTACTAAGACAGACCAAATGAACAAGTTACTTTCAGTCTCATGTAAATACCCTACCTACCCAAAACTAAAAAGCCTACATATTTAGGAATATTAAGTGAAGTGATTACTTGTCATTGTTGACACACCACAGCACACAGTGCACAACAACGAAATGTCTTCTGAATTTAACCCATATGCAACATAGCAGGGGGCAGCTAATTCTGTACCAGGAGAGCAGTGCCTGGGGGCAGTACCTTACTCAGGGAACCTCAGTGGTACTTTGCTGCTCAGGGAATCAAACCAGCAGCCTGTCGATCACAAGTGAGCTTCCCATTCGGCCACCGCTGCTTAACGATTTTTATAAAAAAAATTATTATAACTTTTGTTGAACACAGAAGCTCCATCATCTCTGGTTAATTTTTAAAATACATTACTTACTACGTTATACTATGTTATGTAAATCAAAGTGCTCAAAAATACTGTAATGCAACAGACACATGAACACAGGAAGTAAGAGTCAGAAAATAAACTTTAAGAACAATGATACGGCAACAATGGATAGCTGTTGAGGTAGCTTTCAAAAGTAGGCTCACAGAAACACAGATGTGCCACTTCTCATGACCAAAGGCTCAGGCATTGTCTTTATCATTATAATCTCGCCTCAGAGACCACAGTGGAGACAAATACTTTGTACTCAGAATAAAGACTCTGATCCACTCATAGGATCCAACCTTCTTTCGACACTAGAGGGCAGTACTTAACAAATGAAATGCTAATTGCGCAGTGATGTTTATTTTCCATCTTGCACAACATACTAACTAAGGCAGATCCAAAAAGGGAGGGCAAAATTATATTATGTGAAAAGCTGCTGGAAAATACAAAAAGATCATAAAAAAATAACCTGAATGTCTGTTTTGCAAAAATACGAAATATTAATCTGTGTGATAACCATACTGCAAAATTTCGTATATCAATTTTGGATGCAGAATAGCTGAGGACTACAATCCTAATGGAGGAATTGCTGCCTAAGAGGCATTTGGCGTTACATCATTCTATCCAAGTATGGAAATCCTTGCTACTAGCCAGCTGGGGTTAATTTTTCTGTTCAGCTTTTTCCTCGCCTCAGAAAAGTGGGCGAGCTATATATATATCTGAAAATGCCATGAATCACACAGCAGAAGAAACACAATATTAAATTATTCGGGTACACTGTAAAATTTCATGATATCAAATAGTAGATTAATGGAAAACATGTGCGATCCCAGTGCTTCCCTTGGGCGTGGCTCTAGATCAGCCACGCCCGAGTCTTTAGACTTCCCTCTTGTTGATTGCTAATTATCGCCTGGCGTTCACGCCTCCCGTCGTCCCAGTATTTAAGTGCTACCTAGTCCTGTGTTCATTAGTCCAGTCAGAAGTCCTTCGGACCGACGGCCCGTACGAGGGATGATTTACGCCAAAAGCGCCATCGTGGGTCGGTCCTCCTCCCCTCGGCGCGACTAACTGGAGTCAATTATTATGAACTTATTTTTTTGAACATTCAACTGCTTACACACGCAGGGTCACACTACAGAAACGGGACATCAGAATTAGTACGTGGGACGTACATGAAGCATGGTATCTGGAAGATTTCTCTATGTTCATATGTTAAATACGTGGAATTTCTAATATCAGATTTAAATTTTGAACGGTATAGATTTTATTGAACTGATATTACAGTGTCAGGATACGTGCCACACACACACTGAGCTGAGGGCAAGATGACAGGTAAAAACAATGGTCGATAAACAGACAACTTATCCATCTTCCAAGCACTTATCCTGATCAGATCACGGCCGGCCTGGAGCATAATGGGTAGGACAGAGTACAATCCTGGGGAACACAAGCATGGGATGCCAACACACACACAAACACAAACAAATCTATAGGCAATTCAAAGATCAATCGGTGAAACCTGAAAGGACCTTCAGACTCATCAATAATCTGCTAAAACCGAGATTTTATTGATGCTTCTTCATAGTGCTGATACATTTGCTTTCGTACATTGCTGAATGTTACCCGAAACATCTGCGATGTACCAAAAACTTTTATGCAGCCCAGCCGAAATTTACATGAATGTAAACTGAGCGTAAAAATCGCAAATGACGACTCAGCTTAAACGCTGTCTAAATTTATTTGCCAAGATATGTTCGCTTATCAAATTAAAGAATGAAAGAATAGACGATCGCTACGCGAGAAGACCTAATAGGGAAATATTGCCTTTAAAATGGGACTCCTAATAGATGCCCGGCCCCCTGAAAACGAAACGCAAACCGCATTAGCCTTTATTACGAAGTGTAGCGATATGTGTCCAAACAGAATTATTTTAATCTAAGATCATAAAGCCTTATGGGTCGCTACCAGAAACAGCGCAATGATATCCAAAAACTAAACGTAATTTCAATGTTTATCCATAGAGCTCGTAACTAAACCAATGGATACAATCTTATGACAATTAATTTCCAGATCGTGCAAATTTTACATTACAAAATTATACATGGTTGAATGTTTCTTAATCCCGAGAACATTCTCTAGAAAAAAGCACTGTAGTATGCACATACAATTTTTGTAACTGCGCAACAGTTTTCTTGTTTTGTATAGTTATTGTATGTAGCCTGCTATGGAAATAATTTTCTGGGACCCAGAACGCAACAAACTTAAGCAGAGAGTAGTAGTAGCAATAATAATAATAACAATAATTAATAATAATCGTTGGCTCACCGCTTTAGTTTTTTGATGACGGTTGTGCTTTCTCCTTTTATTTGGCATCTTAAGACTGTTCAGAAAACGGTGATCACTCGGGAGTTAGTGGCAGTTCAGAGAAATATTGGAAACGTTAGTGCTGTCCCTTTTACAACTTACTGCCCCACCCGCTGCAAACTGCATAAGTTTGCGATACAATCCAATTTTCCGAACCTAGGAGAGGTGCAAGGGCGGGCCGGTTACGTGTCTGCAGTCGGCACCTCCTCCTGATCGCGGCTAAACTGTGTTACATTGCTTTACTGTTTATTAACATCGACTCCTTACTGCTCGCTCTGAGTAAAACGTAAGGGAATTATATAATAAAAGGGAAATATTCCCCAAAAATGCACACAAGTCCTTTAAGCCTTTAAGATATCGCCAAACGCATTAACAAAAAAACAAATCTGTGCTTTGCAAAAGTGCATAACACAGCAATTATTTAAGACATGGAGACTCACTGGGTTTCAAGTACCCAATCTTAGCTGACCAGTCCATCTGTCAACAATATCCCTCTCATTTCCCCTGCGCCCCGCACGGGACTATGGGTACTGTATTTCCAACCACAACACCTCGCGTTTCAGCTAAGCAATACAGAATAAGCACAAAGAACAGATATCATCCATTTATCTCTCTCTCATTCTCTCTCTCACAACACTTGTCTGTGTATTTTGAACACCTTCACCAGAATGTTCAAACAGATAATCTTTGGTGTGCTAAATCAAAACATTAATTTGTGTAAATTTTATCCCTATGAAATAAGGCAAAAAATAACCTTTCTGGAAAACATACATATGAACACATATATACACTCTAAAAAATGCTGGGTTGTTTTTTCAACCCAAACGCTGGGTTGAGGCTACTGGGTCACTTTGTTGGGTTGTTTTAACTCTTTTTGGGTAGTTTAGGGTAACCCAGCCGCTGTGTTATTGGCTGGGTCAGTGTCTATAGCAAAGGGGATGCACAGTGTGGGCCGCTGTGACCCCGCTGCTGGGCTACAGTAACCCGGCCGCTGGCTTATTGGCTGGGTCAGTGTCTATGGCAAAGGGGATGCACAGTGTGGGCCGCTGTGACCCCGCTGCTGGGCTACAGTAACCCGGCCGCTGGCTTATTGGCTGGGTCAGTGTCTAT
>JAODKL010000118.1:24307247-24331688 GCA_026780765.1 Petrocephalus schoutedeni
CACATGGGTTAAATGCAGAGGACACATTTCGTTGTTGCGTGCTGTGGTGCGTCAACAATGACGATTAATCACCTTTCGCTTCACATAAATGGTGAGTGGAAAAGGCGAGTCATTAGGGAACAGGCGCCCAGCTGCAAAGGCCTGTGGCCTGCATGCTCAGAGCCTTTCTGAAAAACACACAGTTCATAAATTAAAAATGAGATTATTTCTCTGAAATGTGAATACTCTGAAATAATGCAGTTATGGTTGGCTAATTGGAAGAATGGCCTGGGATGGACTGGCACCCAATGCAGTCTATTTCCCAGCTTTGTGCTATATGCTGTCTGGGCTAAGTTTCAGGGTGTCCCCACAACCCTGACCAAAATAAGTGGCTAGGTGGCTTTTGTAGCATCATTAAGAATGCTGTGAACCAAATTATCAAAATATTATTCCATTCAAACCTATAAAGTGTTTTAAACAAAAGGTTCTTACCTGGCTTTTTCACACACAAATAGACATGATCTTATGTCCCCCCTCTAGCCACCCCACCCATATGCCCCCCTCATTCAGAAGCATTCCACTGTCAATGGATGGATGGATCGAAATCAAACAAATGGTGCACGCACGGCCAGTGAAAGGTCCTTTGCACTCTATAGTTGGTAATAAATAAAAAAAAAATCCAGAGAACAGTGAGTGCCAGTAATGAGGTGCTTTATGCCTGATATTATTTTTTTTAATAAAACAGTTTGTTGTTCTTCAGGCTTTCATTACAGTAATGCCTGAGTGCTCAGTGCCTAATTTCATCAGCAGATACCATTAATATGACAGCGGGTGTCATCAGACAGGGAACTATAGCATAGGAACAGCCTTGAGTCACTTGATTCTTCTCATTTTAGTCCCTACATTGGCCTGGAGCTGGATGAATAGGTCATATGTCCGTTTGATTTTTTTTTGTGCTATTAGTGGTTTCCCTTCCCTTGGGTTTCCATGAGGTTCTGCCTCCAGCACCTGTGTCCACACTCTGATGTGATGAATGAAAAACAAACCCTCTGCAATGTGCCTGGTACTTCCGGGAGGTACAAGGGCATAGGTTTGCTTTTGGCATCGGTAGGGACCAAATCAGCTCCAAACTGCTCGCTTCTCTAAATACACACAGTACTCCCACATGATCGGTAGGGACACGTCCTTACCTTCCATACCCAAATATACACCCTTGGGCGGGTGATAAAAAACACTTCCGTATAGCTACCCATTATCCCCCAAATGCTTATCCTGAACAGGCTCATTGGATATCCATGAATAGATTTTCTAAATATGTAATTTTATCTCTTTATTTTTCCCGCTGTCATGCCCATCTAGATTTTTAGATCACCTCTCCAGTGTAAAGGGCAGCGATGACGTATACAGCTGACAGGCCACTGCAGCGTTTTATTGATTAAAACTAGACGGATTTAGTAAGGGGCCCTTGTACTAGCTGGCTGTGCAGATGGCTGTGATGCGAGGCTTTCAAATATACGCGTTCAGAAGGTATCCTTTGGCAGATGATAGCAGGCCCCGAATACATCTTGCTTTTATCTTGCTCTTTATACTCAGATTCAGTACCTCTCTTCCTTTGATAATTTCCTTGTTTTCAGAGGTGCATAGATGACAATAATCTGCTGCACTGAACATTTACAATTTTACTCTTAAACTCTCGTTTAACGTTTCACGTTAACTCTCTCAGTTAACATTACAGTGAACTGGGAGTCCCTACAAAGGGACCACGCCTGTGTAAGTGTGCATACTTGCTTGTCAACAGAACAGCAGAAAAACACTAAAGCTGAGCTGAATACAGGCTGCCTGGCCAACTTTCCAGGTCCCACTTAAGCTTTTTGGGTCAGAATGGGTTGAGAAATCGATTGTGTGGACAGAGACGGCAGTGGGTCCCACTCCACATCACTTCAAAGACCAGCCACCACATTTGAAGAGCATTGCTGGCCTGGATGCTTAAACCTGAACATTATTTCCCTGAGGCTTCTGCTGAACGATTTCAAGCTCATTTGTGGTTCTACTGTATCTCCACTGTGCTAAACAATGAAAGGGTGGGGGAGAAGTACTGCCAGTTGAAATTAACGAGGGACGATTGAAAAAAATGTCCACAATAAGCCACTTCCACGTTTCTCTACAAGCCAACATCCACCAAATCTCAGGCTCATTGAGAAGTCAATAGTGCACATTACTGTGTGTCTGTCCTCCCTTTAGTGAAGCCAACTGGTCTACTTCCATTATTTATGCTCATTACAGGGGAATGCAATTGTCTGATAAGACCACAGACAAGTCAAAAGCTGTTATTAAGGGCTTATCTAATGGCAAAGGAAGCCAATCGCTGCTTAATAGGAAGTCAATCAGCAACTTGATTTATTACAGACTGAGAAATATGTTTTTTTCTTTCATGTTTGACTTTGATTTCAGCCCAGTGTCTGATATTCTGCACCATGATGTTTGGTTCAAGCAAAATTTTCATTTTGAATGCAAATGTTGGACTAGCACAAACCTTGTTTTGGTGCATTGGCCAGATAAGAAGGGATATTCAAGACTAAAATCTTACATGAATTCAGTCAAAAAATAAACCCAAACTACTACACAAAAATCCATCACTTAAGGCTGAATTTGACTATGTAAATGATCTCTGGGTACCAACAATAAACAGTTAGAATGGCTCATACTCCGTCATTGTGGACATTCTATCTTTAACTTTGTAACGGCGTAAAGAGCTGTGTAAAAATATATACTGCTTCATATTTAAGAGATATATTCATTAAATTTAAAGTTGCATTTCATGGTCAGATCAGTAATACAAGAGTGTGTGAACAAGAGAAGGGGAGTGAGAGAAAATGGGGTAACCATGACAACCATAGAACCCTGACAGCTGAAACAGTTAAGTGCTGAGGAGGGAGTGAGTCACAGGCAGAGTGGGATGAGAATGAAGCTCGCATATAAATGTTCCTCTTATCGCATTGCCTTTGTTATTTTTTCTGTTTTGAGAACAGATTTATCCCAACAGCTTTTGTTAATTATTCCACTTTTGGCTCATCGGACTGAATGCCACTTTTTCCAAATGCAGGGCTCAGGTGATACGCATCACTTTTACTCAGAATGCCAATAGATTTTTTTAAACATCATTACAGGATAGTTATATCACAGACACATGCAGGGGGCTGGGGGTCCCTGAGCACCTGCCCCATTTACCCAAAATATTTAAAGTGCCTCCCTTTATAGGAACTAGGTACTGTAGGGCCCCTTTAAGCTTTGTGCACCTGGCCCTCTAAAAGTCTCTGCACAGTATTGTTATATCACATTTTACCTTGACAATAAAGACTAATACCATGATAGACAACTGCTGATATGGATGTTTGTATCCACACTGACGTATGACATATATTAGAATTTAATTCAATTAATGCAAATTTATATAACCACATTTATTTATGCATAGAACAATAGGAAGTCCTCATAAGTGAAGTGCAATTTGTGCCTTAATTTTCCTGTAAGTTACCAACTTAATGGGGTCAAGCAGAGTTCAGACGAACACAAAACGATGCAGTGAACTAAAATCACCATGAAAGTAAACAAACAGCTGAGCTCTCCGCAGTGAACATTAAAAACTCATATTATTTTAGGTCACATATGTTGTCCATATTTTCAAATACAACTTCAGAGATCTGGCATCCCCTGCTGTATTTTCAATTACAGCCCGTTACCATGGCAACAATTGGTTTTAAGTAACCACATCTCTGGAGGCTCCAATCGTAGACTGTAGCTCTCCACAGAAAGGAACCAAGGTTCACAAATGCCTTACAATGTGAAGGAGTTTGTCGCTGTTATCCTATTTTCTCTAACCTTATTGTTTCCATACAGTTTATTATTTGTGTGAAACTACACTGCCCTTTATATACTCTTTCAAACCTTCACACGCTTTTCATGCACACTGGGGGTGGGCATACAGTTTTGTTGGTTATAATTAAAATCCACAATATAGATCACTGATTTTTTTGAATGTATGTATTAATATTAATTAACCATTATAAAAATTGGTTGCTTTGCCACCTGTTGCACGACCAATATCTTTGCAAAGATTGCTAATTGCAGTACATTGGTCCAAGTCAGATTTTGGAAATACAAACCATTTACACCCAAAGTAGAAACCATTTTGGACTCAGTTCATTCTTATCAGCCACCATGTGACACAAGTACAGTATTTTTAGCAGTCCAATGGTATATAAAGTTTTTCTTGTCACCAAATTAACTAACTGGTTAAAACAATGATCAATTACATTTTAGTTCATGATCTAGTCATTAATTTGAGATGCACTGAAACGGATAATTGACAAAGAAATAGGTACACAGACAGCACTCAGATGTTATGTAGGCTGAAATTTCTTTATTTCACTATGGCATGTTTTTGTTGTCGTACCGTTCCAACCTCTAAAAACACAGGGGGTTGTTTTGACTGCTCACTTAAATTATCCGGGGGCCTGTTTCAGAGAGCAGGATTTCTTGCTTAGTCAGCTAACTTGTTGGATTTAAGGCACCCCATTTTAATATACTTTAATTTCAATCACTTACATTTAGAACAGACTACCTTAAATGCGAAAAATTATCTGGCAAGAAATCCTGCTTTCTGAAAAAGGCCCCAGGGGGTGTTCTACGAAGGGAGGGCGGGGGGGAGGGGGTAGTTCTACAAATTAAACTCAGATATATCTGAGTGATACAAAAAACTGAGGGATACAAAAACAGAAACAAAGAGATCACGCAGGACGGAATTCAGCACTAGGATGCTGAACGTTGAGAACTCTCTTGAAGCCAGGTGTGACCTCCATTCTTTCTTCTACCTTATTCCTTGGGCAGTTGTTCTACAGCAGGACGCTAAATTGGGTTCAAGCAAATACCCTGTTGCTAGGCAGAGACTGATTACTCTGTGTTGGCCAAACGCTGAGTGTTTGATCACTGCCGGACAAGAACTACCCATTGCTTTAATTACTCTCTGTCCACAGCAGATTTCAACAACAGTGCAATTTTTCATTTTTTCGTTTTCATTTCATATACATATCCATATTATGAATACTTTTGAAATGCTAAATTAAAGGAAGAAGCTGCTTATTTTCTGACAATGATTGGTTAAATATAAGAAATTTAACCTACAATTTTTCCTTGAACAAAGAATGAAAACATTATACAGTGGTGGCCAAAATTATTAGAACACTTGACATGTTTAAAAGGTTTCAGTTGTTTTTGTTGAATTGGCCATTAAAATACCCATAAAACAAATGAAATATCTACAAAGTGATCATTATGCTCTATAAACTATAGAATAGAGCCTTCATAAGGAGAATCACTGTGCTAAGTCCGGACCCCAACGCCATCAAGCACATTTGTGACGAGTCGGAAAATAAACTGGACAGATCTGTTGTACATTTAAAGGAAAGCCTTTGGCTTGAGTTACAGAAGGCATGGGGTAACATTAGTGTTTAGGTTCTCAGGAAATATATTGACACTATGCCAGAAAGATGTGCTGCTGTAATTTCTGTAAACAGTAGGTTTCATTTAATCTGATATTTGTTGTGCTCAGCGCAACCATCTGGATATTTCATGAACATTATGAAATGAAATCGTTTTGGAGGCAAAAAAATCAATATGTTCAGATCTGTCAGGTGTTCTAATAATTTTGGACACCACTATACAATGGGCAGTTGTTGGACTTTTGTGGGCCCCAAAGGATAGGGTTATCAGCAGAGGCAGGTAACCCAGGTCCAAAGAGTAAAAATCTAGACCAGGATTTTGTTTCAACCAACTAGTTGAGTGCTCTGTGACTGAGAATCTTAATGCTCAGCTGGTTGGGTGAAAGTAATCCACCATCACAATGGCCTTAAGTGGACATACCCAAAGCAGTGAGAATAATAATTTTCCTTGGCACGCTGCCAGTGCTTCGGTCAAAAGAAGCTATGGTTTAGAACCTGCTAACACAAAAGATAAAAGCAGGATCGTTCCCATCTACAGCATTCTCCCAAGAAATACATGCACACACTAATAAAATGAAGAAACAGACAAACAACTAAATAGTACGATTTTTGAAAAACGAGTTTATTTTATTTTATTTGACAGGCCATATCTGTGAAGTGGAGCATAAATTTACCTCAAACCCTGACATGGTCTGATGCACCGTTAGAAAAGATGGATGGATGGATGGACAAAGAAGATTTCCATGTAATGTAAGACTTATGCTTGGTCGTGTTATATTTATTTATTTATTTGTTACAATTGATTGCTTGTTTTAACCCTGTAATTGCAGTTATTTAGGAGTCTTGTGCATTAAGCAAATAGTTTTTAAACCAGGTTATGGTTCTCCAAGTCAGTTTCAGTACAGTTTTGAACCATCCATCATTAATATATGCTTATTAAAATAAATAGATGTTATGCCGGTTTTTTTCTATAGTTTGAAACTACACCTCGGTCTTCACTCAGTTTTTTACTACTCGTAACTGTAGTCTCCTTTCTGCCTTAGGCAATGGAGCTGTCCATCGTCTTGGTACTGACGCATGCTCGCTGGAGATGGGGGTTTAAATTTACTACATTTACGTTTGGTAAAATGCAAACATGATGCAAATACAGATAAAAAGGCAGCATCGTTGGTTCCCTGTTGCTAAAGAAGCATCTATTGTTGAGCGAGTCTATTGAAAAACACGCGTTCACGGCTATCACTCCCTGATAAGAAACCATGTATTTGCAGAAGAGTAATAGCCCTTTGATTAACATTTGTACTGCAGAGTAAGGACCGCGTAAAGCACATAGAAACACAGAATAAATTAATTAACGGCATTCGTGTAATTCTTGCTATTTTTGCAGCTGCGCCACAATACGCGTGCATGATGTTAAATTGAAATTATTAATATTTGTCAGATATTGCCATAATGAAACTAAAATAAGCCTATAATATTTAGCAATGATGTCGGACCGATAGCGGACTCGTTTAACTCTAGCACTGGCATATTTCGTGCTTAGATTCCCCGATTCCTATTTTTCACTAATAACTACGAGGGGGTGAGCTATTTTTAGGCTGTGCTCGCCCTCCCTCCCCATGCAGGCTCCCTTTCACGCTTGTCTCCCTCGGGACTCGAGCGCAGCTCTTACTCCAGGTAGACTCGAAATTGACGTCAGAGACTTTCGTAATTTGACGTGTAAACATTTTTTTTTTCTATCCACGGTTTTACTCTGTTGCTTTCTACGTTTGTTCAGTACGGCACAACAGCGTCTATGGTGTCGCTTCTTCCCAGGTGTTCGAATATTATAGCTGTAGATATATTTTACCTCATTGATAATAATATAGGCTTAGGTTTAAATCAAAAAAGGAAAATATATAGTTGTATTTCGTGGCCTTTATCTGGTTGCCTTTTGTAAATACATATCAGTATATCTAGTATACATATATTTATATATTTTGCAATGGGTGTGCGATGTGGACTGCTGGGGATGTGCTCCGTTCTCGGTCTCCTCTGTGCCGTCGATGCTTCGGTGAACAGGCAGTATACCAACGAATGGGCGGTAGAGATCCCCGGAGGACCGGACGCTGCCCGGGCAATCGCCAAAGACCTTGGCTACCAACTGGTCAGACAGGTACGCATGAAATATCCCATATATATTCAATATATCCATTGCATGTCTCTATACTCAAGCATGTACCAGGAAATGGGAAATGGCTCCAGTCCTGTTTGAAATTTCCTCCTTAAAAGAGCAATGTAAATGGGACTAGATCTCTTTCAATACGAAAGTGCATGTCAAAATGTAAGACTTTTGTAGTTTCCACTATAAAGACATTAACATCGGTAGATCGGTTATTCATTTGCGTAAATAGGAGCCGAACGCGGAGAGAATGGACATAGGCTGACACTCACACTCCACCATTTTAACTGTATTCATCTTCCAGATTTATTATTTTGTATGTTTATGAAACCCTTAGTCTTAGGCTGAATATCAGAAATGTAACTGCCGGGAACTTGATATACAACAAAATAAAACGCTGAATACTGACTGAATTCAAAATTATTTGGAATAAAACACTGTCTAAAGCATGGCCGTGATGAAATGACTTTTAAACATATTTTTGTTAAAATTGTGAATTGTGCTATGCGGGTTTTTTTCCCTGAATCCAGTCATCCTCTCTTTAGAGAACAGAATACATCTAGGCTGCTTTGGGGAATTGCCAACGCACTGATATGGATCAGAAACGTGATACCTTCAAGTTTTCCATCCTTGTTAAAGTGTTCCTGTCTAGCAAATGTCAGTCGGTGAGAGGAGAAAGTTATCAAAGGTCATTACACGGTTCTTTTGCCTGTGGCAGTCTCATTTCCCGCAAGCAGCAGCAGCACCATTAACCAAGACCGCTCTCATTTTCCTTTGCTGGTTAATAATAAACGTAAAGCTCTCTGACGTGCGCTTTTTTCACGATGGCTTCGGTCGCCGGAAAATTGATAGATGGCCAATTTGGTCTGTTAATCGACCAAAATGTAATCAAAACTCTGTTCGCAATTTAGGGAACGCTTCTGATAAGAAATACAATTTGCAGGCGCCCGTTTACAGCGATGCTCCACCGGCGAGGACAGATTTGTGCGTTTTGGAAGGAAAGAGGACAAATTCGCACCTGAATTGAACTATAAGATTCAAATATACGCATATACGTAGTCCTTTAAGAAAGCATAATGAATCCTTGGAATTAAAAGTGTTATTAGTTTTGACAGCAACCAATATGAATTTATAATATTATATTCCTTTTTAACCCTAACCCTATTTTAATTATTTTCCACCCAGTAGAAAAGAAAAAAAAACTTTGGTTGTGCATTTTGTGTTACAATTCGAGAATACTCGTTTATTTTTTGATAATACTGTTGATCACTGCTTGGCCGGGAATTTCTAAGGAGATATTGCTTCCAGTGGCTGTCTGGAAGTGGTTGTCTTATCTCTTATCCACCTCATTTATGGGCCACCTTTCATACCTGGACATATGTATATGAATATTCCCATGGCAGAACATATGCAGATAGCATATTAGAAAAGAAAATAAGAAGACTGTTATTTTAAGATATGGTTGCATTCAATCAGACCTTCATTTCCTCACAAGGACCTCAGTCTTTAATAGACGGTAAGACCTGTGTTACACTATGTGTGCAGTCATTCCCCTCTTCTTGGGATTTCAGATTGGGGCCCTGGAGAATCACTACTTGTTCAGACACCAGGGACATTCCAGGAGGTCAAGAAGGAGTGCTGAGCATATAACGAAAAGACTGTCAGAGGACAGGAGGGTATGTTGTGTCTTTCCTTTTATCAGAAAAGCATAGGTCACTCTATGTACATACAGAGGTGGATAGTTAGGTGGATAGTTATGGTACAAAAAGTAAAAGTCCTGATGGATTCTATTTCAACTAACCTGTTGAGTATAAATAGTCAAAGACACAGAGTACTCACCTGGATTGTTGAAACAAAATCCTGGTCAGGATTTTTCCTTTCTGGACTGAAACTGTCCACCTCTGCATACATACATACATACATATATTCAATTCTATTTATTTTTTATATAGCACCTTTCACAACAGAGTTGCTCCAAGGCCCTTTACATGGGGGTGTTGTGGTGCATTACAGCATCACCCAAGAAGAATAATACAGAAACAGGGAGAAAGGAGGACAAATAAATGAAAGAAAGGGAGCCAGATGACAACAGAGGAGAGGAAGCAAAAACCAAAAAGAAGGGAGAAAACAAAGCTCAGGGGGTCCAAAGTCAACTGGCTGTGATCAAGGGCAAAGCTAAAGTCCATCAATGAGTCACTTCTCCAGCCTGTGTAGGGGGGTACACGGAAGCCTGCACCCACATTGTTGCAGTTCGTAAGTCACATCCACAATGTCACCCTTCCGCGGGACTGAACCAGGACTCCAGCTGAGATGGTGTCCACCCCCGGCACCACCCAGACATGTGAAAAGGAAGGCAGAGAGCAGGAGTGGTCATACATACATACATATGGTGGATCTGAACATCATCTTACATTGTCAGTGAGCAGCATCACTGTCACGCTTGGTATGAAGAGACACCATTGTGCCCGTCTCCTTAGGTCTCCTGGGCCGAGCAGCAATATGAGAAGCAGCGCAGAAAGAGGGACCTGCTCAGTACAGATTGCATCGACTGCCCGGTGGAGAAGCTCTTTGATGACCCCATGTGGAGTCAGCAGTGGTACTTGGTGAGTCTGCCATGGGGTCTTCTCTAAGCAGTTCTTGTTGGGGGCAGCTAGCAGGACTCAATCTTCTCACCTCCTACACCACTCAGATGTGGATTCTTCCTCACCCTGTATGTCTTAACTTTCTGGCTAGTTTGTGACCTTCAGCTGTCATTTATGAGGAAGAATTTTAAGTTTTGTTTACATCCTGTTGATGCTTTTGAATTTTGTAAGAATTAAATGTCATTGGGTAGATAGCATGATTAATTGGACACGCAGACCTTGCTGTGCATACTTGTTTCTTTGGTCTCTGAATAAACTGAATGCTTCCCAGAGTTTCTACTTCAAACCTTGCACTCATACTCCACCCTGCACAACATATGTTTCATATGAGTGCTCAGTAAGACAGATATTCTGTTGCCTTCCTTCCGGTAGCATTTAAAGAGTTATTTCCAAATTTTGTAAACTATAATTTTTAAAACTGTTACTGTCTTTCACAGTCATATTTGAGGTTTGATTTGGATACTTTTGGAAAGCCTGGAGTGTTGATGCACCCTTTGGATTTCACAAATTTCCTTACATGTCTGCCTGTTAATGCCCTGAATGGACCCCTCACCCCCAAACTGCAATTACCTGTGTCACTTCTTGGTTTTCGAATGACTCTAAGCTCAGCCTTCATTACGTTGTTGGTTCAACAGTCTGAGTCATAGATTATGATGCATCAAAACCGTAATTGTGAGACCCATATTTGTCAGGCTTTATATAGGGAAATTGAAAAGTACAATTTAGTGCATTTATTTTATCAGCATCCATAGCTGCTGTGTTATTGAAGGGCTGCAGTATCTGCTGGTGATTTTCTTCGTCCTCTTACAAGAGAGCAGATGATTTATCTTTTGTTTTATGGTTTACTGTAATTCATTCTTCGGACTTGGAGTAGCTTTCAGATTGATGCAGTGTTATTAGTGTGTTTCAGAGTTTCTTCAAAGGCACAGTAACTCATAATGGAGGAGGAGGGGCGACAGATCTCAGTTTAGGTACTAGATACCACCCCACACTGACTAATTTACTAATGAGTCATCAGAATATGATTTATCTCTGATTTTTGTCCATGTTTTATCATACGTTTTCAATTGCATGGCTGTCGAGGTAAAGAGCTGCCTGGTGCGCAGTGCAGCTTGTCATGCATTAACCCTTACATGGCAGGGTAACAGGTAGGAGTCAGGCACAGCGCATTTTAAGCAGCAAGCATGAGTAGCAATGACCCAGACCCATGATTTGGGCTCTGGAACCAGAACTCTTCATTGGGAGTCTTTGCACCCCATAGTGAAAATCCGTAGCTGGGTGTGGGGAGACCCCCAAGTCTGAGGCTGAGGGTTGTGCAGGTGGAATTGTTCCTTGTCTGAAAGGGGGTTGCTGCTATGGAACTGCATCTTTCACAGTTGTTTGTGGATACCCAGCGTTCTTAAGGATGGTGCATGAGGTGCTCGAACGGGTATGCCCAATGGACTCTGTGGTGATACTGGGAAGAATAACCTGAATGGGAATGACTGGGAAGGATGGTCTCCTGAACTATTATTGGACTTCACTGCAAACCATGGATTCTCCGTAATAAAAACTATATTTGAACACAAGGAGGCTGTACACATACAAGGTGCCAGAACACCCTAAACCACAGGTCAACGATTGACTTTGTCATTATGCCATCTGACTTGAGGCCATTTGTTTTGGACACTTTGGTGAACAAGGGCCAGATCAATCAACTGACCATGGACACTGACAAGTTGAATGCTAATGCGAGGGTCTCCTGAGACCACTGGAAGGTACCTAAACATCATGAAAGTCTGCTGAAAAGGCAATCACAGAGGTTATAGCTTGTCCATTGGGAGGAATTGGGAGGCTATCAGGTGGTTTAGTAAGCTGGTCGATGACTCAGAAGGGGAGGTGGGACCCTGCTCGGACTGGGGAAGTGATGTTAGCTCTGGGACTACTTTTGTGTGGCACAAGGAACAGTTTGAGGAACTCCTTACCCTGGTGGATCTGTCTTTTTACCAGCAGGCATTGTCAGAAACTTATGGTGGATCAGAATCTATTACTGCAGCTAAAGTCGGTGTTGGTTAGAGAACGCTCTAGTGGAAAGGCTTTAGGGGTGAGATTTCAAAAGCAGTGAACATTGTTGGGATGACATGGTTGATGTGCCTCTTTAAAGCTGTATGGTAGGCAGATAAAGTAAATTGCAACTGGCAAATAGGGATGGTGGTGTCACACTTTCCAGCCTCCCACTGAAAGCCTATGCCCAGGTACTGGAGAGGGGGCTTTACCCAGTGATTGATCCTACGACTCATGAGGAACACTGTGGAATCTGGTCTGGCCTTGGAACAGAGGACTCTTCCGTTGTGTTTAGAGGCCTGAGACCACAGTCCTACCCATTAAGCACTGACAATGAATACAAGTAATACTAAGCTTTGAAAGGGATGCATCACTTTCCACCTCTCAGAACACCACTTATACTTGCTTAATTATAAAGTAATTAATAATTAGTAATTAGTAAATAATTAGTAATTAATTAAGTAAATGCTTAATTATTTATCATTTTGTATTCTTTATGCTGCTATGAGTTATTACAGTTATTTTCATTTGCTCTTTAATTTACCTATACCTTTAGTACATGATCTAATTATGACTCAAAACTACTTGATCACTGAAACAAATCATTTGTGGGTCTTTTCATTAAAACCTCTCGTCACTTGAGTGTTACCCTATAGAAAAGGAAAGGGAACAATGTCTCCCTCATGCTTTTCACACGGCAGACAGGCAGATACGTTTTTCTGTTTCTGAAGGGACATTCCAAAAAGCAGGCAATTATATATTTTTCTTTGTTTCCATTTGCAAAAAGAATGCATTTTGGTATACACATGGTTGTATGGGTTCAGTGTTTATCATAAGAATAAGTGGATGAAGCTGATTGGTGGGAGTGCAGCGTGCCGTGAGGGAGTATTGATGGGAATGTGGTGGACGTGTGGCTTCTGGGAGCAGGGCTGTAAAGCCCCCACCCCCACAGCCTCCTTCCCAGGCACAGACAGAAGGCCAGGCACTGATGACTCATAGCCTGAGTCTTATTGCGGTGTATGCATCCAGTGCTGAAAAAATGCAGTATTTTCTTCTGCCCGTGAATCATCCAAGTCGCAGCGTGAAAAAATTTTGTAATTATTTATTTAAATTTCAGTTGTAAGCTGAGACGATATTTTCCTCTCTCTGACTTCTCATATCTATCCCTCTTTAATATCATTGATTTAGACGGTTATTCAGTTGTTAGCGGACTAACACGTGAGATTTTCAGTTATAAAGAGATACCAGCCTGGGGATACCAGGCTAAAATGATATTATACAGTAACTCTTCAGTCGCTTTTCCACATTGATCTGCAGTTCTATGATAGGCTTGTCCAGCACTGGAGAAGTAATTTCAACCAATCAGATAGTCTATAATTGAAATAATTATTCTCTTCTCTAATCATTCTCTTCCCCTGTGAAATACTGATGCGTGTTCCAGTGTGTGCAGTTTTGTTCTGCGTCCATTGTTTCTCATTTTGAGACATAAAATGAGACATCTGAAAGCTAAATACCAGTTTTAATAAAATGAGCTGAAGGAAATCTGTGGTGTAAACACAAAACTAAACACAAAATACAGATAAGTCACATGCTGTGCAAACTATTTCACCCCAATTTCTGGTATCTCAGTACCACTGGCTGCCGTAAAAATATTGAATGTGGATGTAATGTTCTGGTCATGCCTCTGGCTAATTTTCCTTTGTTCTGTTCCCCATGATCCTTCATTTTGTCTTTGGCCTTATTCAAGCAAGACACCAGGACATCAGCCTCACTGCCAAAGCTGGATCTGCATGTGATACCCGTGTGGCGAAAGGGCATCACCGGAAAGGGGGTGGTCATCACTGTCCTGGATGATGGCCTGGAGTGGAACCACACGGATATCTACCCCAACTATGTAAGAGCCCCACTCTGTCACTGGCTTATGTCACACACTGGGACCACAGCCGAGAAGAACTGCAGGAAATTAGAGCATTTTATAAAATTTATTTTCATTATATCTCCGACTGGGTCACATTTTACATTTTAAAATAATAAATAGCTTTTGCAATCACAGATGACGAAATTTTCACAAGTGACCCTTAAAGTATAGCAAACCAGCTCTTTAGTTAATCCCATCCTATCCCAAAATGCACCTGTGACCTCAGAAATACACAGATGGCAAATGAAAATGACATTAGGTGACAATATATAAATATATTTTCACATAATGCTACAGAATTCATGCACTATAGTACAATTTAGACAGTACTGCATTAAAATTTAACAAATTAATTGATAGGTTTAATATTGGTAAGGAAAACTATGTATAATTATTGTCGCTCTGGATGCAAATGTAGCAGTAACAAAAAGCACTCAGATATGAATCCATGAATAAATGTAATCTAATGAACTGAGGCAGAAGAAGTCATTAATAATTAAGTCCAGGTGTGGATGAAATTATGTACACTTGGGCTGGGTGATACGGCCAAAATATCATATCATGATATTTTTGGTTAAAATCACGATCCATGATATACACCAATAAGCCAAAACATTATGACCAACCCCTATGAAGCAATTAATGTTGACTATTTAGTAGGAAAACAATCAGGCCTCATAGAAGAAATGAGCAGGGATAAAGATCTGTGTAACTTTAACAAGGGCCAAATCATTATGGCCAGATGACTGGGTCAGAGCATCTCCTGTCGGTGGTTTGGGGTTTTTCCCCTCCTCCTTTTCCAGATGAAGTAGAACCATCCTGAACAGCCAGGCTGTGCACTCTGTTTGTTTGACAGCATAGCCAACCAGTCCATGGACCGCGTGTTGTGTACCTCATGATGGAAGCACAGAGTATTAAGCAGTACGACGGTGCATGAAGTTGGTCAGTTGTTTTTTTATACCAAGTTAGCTAGCTGTTCAGAAAATATCAAGTACATTTTCGGTTCAAGATCTAGTCACTGAGTTGAGATCCACTGAAACAAACAACTGACAAAGAATTAGAAATTGTTGTAGTATTATTGCAGCCTCTGAACACACATGTATTGTGTCGCTATATTGATAAGTGTTAAGTAATCCATTCACGGGAAGCTCAGCCTAGGCCCACTTATGTCTAATGAAATCCTCGACAGCATGTATCTTTATAATGAGCTATTTGCCTCACTTGCATGTCACTTTATACAAAAGCATCTGCTAAATAAAACTAATTGTATATGTAGTGCTGTATTGCAATCCTTGCAGTCACTCAGAAACACTTATCGTGGATACAGTTGCAACCGGTCACAATAAAATATCATCATATTGCTTACCACTAATGTACATAGTGTAAATGCAGCAGCTTTCATTGTCTGTTTTAGTTTGTTTCATGTCCACTTTATTCACGGATTAATGTTGTAGGATTTGTATGACTCATGAGTCATTAAGCGAGATTTATGTAGTTTATTGCTTACTGTCATACACATAATGTATATGGATGATTGAAGCACTAGTGTTTATAATGCCAATGAGGATGTTTGTCTGAGGATAGACATCATATGATGTTCTCATAAGTGGCTCGTAGTCATTAATGTTATCAGAAAGCAATACACACCAACTTATACTAATCGTCTGGACTGTGTTAGATAGCAACACAAAATTGAAAAAGTTATACATTTTGAGATCCATTTATAATACTCGGTTTGTTTTGTACAGTGTTCTTCCCAATATTCCATTCCTGTTTCACATTTTGCATGGTTTGCATGTCAGCAACACAATCGGAGGTGTACATCATAACCTGCTGTTTTTTGTTCTTGTGTAGGATCCGGCAGCCAGCTACGATTTCAATGACAATGACCCTGACCCTTTCCCCAGATATGACTCCACTAATGAGAACAAGTAAGTCACTGATAGTGATAAGTAAGTATTCTGATTACCAATATGTCTGAGCTAACTAACAGAGGCATGTCGGTACATAGGAAGACACCTATATTTCATTGATTGACTGCAATAATCAAATCCATGCTTCATTGAGTCAATTTAATGAATTTCTATCCTGGGTTTTTCTCCAGCTCTGCTTTTCTGTAATCAAATCACCTTCTTTGATCAAAGTTGTTTCAAATGAATCAAGCTTAACTTTTTACAACATCTATGAAATGATATGTAGTGTTACCTGCCATATTTTTGATTTCTGAAAAATAAAAAAACAACACATTTATCTATATATGCACACATATTGATATGTCTGATAAGTGTGTGCTTCTCCTTTGGGTGCCAGGCATGGAACAAGGTGTGCTGGTGAAATTGCAATGCAGGCTGACAATAAGAAGTGTGGAGTTGGGGTGGCTTACAACTCCAAGGTTGGAGGTAAGAGGTCAAGGATGTTCTTTTCTCTGTTTCCCTTCCCTGAAATACGTTCATACAAATAATACTTACCGCATACCATAAGGTAGGTGGTGTTGATTATATTCAAAACATTCTAAAAAAATTAGAGGCTTTTATTTATTTTTTTTTGCTTCTTGATTCGCTTGGCTTATCTGCTGAGGCTGCCAGTTGCACCCAGAAAGCTGTGCAATTTATGCTGATTGTTGTAGCAGTCGTGCTTATACAGGGAAATTAAATGCCACAGCAGTCCTTAAAAAGCCTGACACAGATTGACAATAGCTTCAGTTATTAACTGGATATACAATGGGACAGAGTCTTAGTTTCTATGCAAGATTATCACCAGTATAATAAGCAGAATTATTTAAAGCTGAAAACGACTTGAATAATAATGAAACCAGATATCCAGACTTATATCTGCTTTGAGGAGTTACAATTCTTTACAATGGATAACAATTCTTTGGGATAGCCTATGAAGTACGTAGAAACAAACAAATAGAATTAGAAGGAAGTATTTCAGCATCACAGTCTGTTATGATTAATGGTCACATCTCTCCCCACAAACCAATAGGCAGGTATCATACAGCACTATATATTTGTCAGTTGTTCTGGTCTGGCCTCAGCATACCACAGTTTCTGTTTCCTAGTCCAGAGTTTATAATAAGCAATGTAATAAACGCAATGGGTGATATTTGCTAAGAAAAATTCAGTTTCTATAAGGCTCTGCAATGAAATATTCAGAAAAAAATTATCCAGTTCTACAAATTAGACAATGGGTAGTATTACCCAGATGATGGGTAATATTCATAACATTCATGTGAAACTGACAAAAGCATAACATTTCATGTACATGTCTTCAGATCAGATGGTGAGCTACATAGCAATAAAAAGCATACCCTATTCACGTGCTTTAAATATGACTCTATTACCTACTTCTTGGAGATGGCATGCTTTTCTCCCTCACCACAAAAAAGGTTATTAAAAAACACATTCTGCTGTGAAAAGCACAAGGCTCCAGTCTAAAAGAAACAGCTGGCTTTAAGCAGATGATTACATAAGCCAGATTATGACCGCAGCACATACATGCATGTGAGTGTCATGGTACAAGGTGGTGGGCAGGAAGGACTGGTCCAGCTCCTCTTCTCTCCTAGTGGTCAGAGGCTCTGTTTGAGATAATTGCAGTCTTCCTTTCGTCCTTAATCTTCTTCCGATACCCACCAACTTACCTGAACACCAGTTAGTGGTGTTGTGGTTCACATTAACTATCCCACCCGACATTATCTATGAGATTCAAGGCCTTCAATGATACCCAAGGTTTATACAACATTCAACTGTTTTGTCTGTTTTGTTTTTTTTATTACATAACATTTTCTTTGTTCCATTCCTTCTTTCTGTAGCAGATATGATGTACTTGTCAACTTTTATACTTTCATACTTATGCTGTACATGTTACACGATATTGGAAGTACATCTTTATTCTTGATTTCTGAATGCATGGCCTGTTCTATGCTCCTGGATGTTTGTTCACTTGGACTCAGTGGTATAGCAGTAGTGCCCTTCTGTTATTTGAGGAATTTGAACATTACCTCCTTCATGTAGTGAAAATCATGACCTAGAGGACTATTGGGCATGTGTAAGCATTAACCCGATCCTTTATGGATTCCCCTCCAATAGGAATCCGCATGTTGGACGGCATAGTGACAGATGCAATCGAGGCCAGCTCCATCGGCTTCCGACCCGATCATGTGGACATCTACAGTGCCAGCTGGGGCCCCAACGACGATGGCAAAACAGTGGAGGGGCCAGGGCGCCTGGCACAGAAGGCCTTCGAGTACGGCATCCAAAACGTACGTAGCTACGGCGATTAGCATGATGTAGGCTAGCGCTCGCAAGCTTCAAAATCAAATTAGAAAAAAACATAACTCAGCATTAAAGTTTGATTTCACTCAGAAGATATATAGCTATATGAGGTAAGGGGTGACGAGATGGTTCTTTTAGACATTAACGTCACATACCTTTTAAGCAGTGTTTAGAAAGCTCAGGGTCTGTCATCCTACATATCTGACTGTTTCATATCAGTGCTGCTATCATGTGCTCGATCATTTCTGTAATAATGGGACACTTTGGCCCCACAGGGCCGCGGTGGGAGGGGCTCCATCTTTGTGTGGGCTTCAGGAAACGGGGGCAGGCAGGGGGACAACTGCGACTGCGACGGCTACACAGACAGCATCTACACCATCTCCATCAGCAGCGCCTCACAGCAGGGCCTGTCTCCCTGGTACGCCGAGAAGTGCTCCTCCACCTTGGCCACAGCCTACAGCAGCGGAGATTACACCGACCAGAGAATCGTACGATACCCTGCTCCGCCTTCCATCACCCCACTTCTCTTTTCTGTTTCACGATCTCTCCCTTCCATATCTTTTCTTCTCTTTCCCCTCTTGTTTTTTTTTTTTCCTCTACAACTCTCTTTACCATCAAAACCTCTCCTGTGGATTATTTATTCAGATGATCCTTTGCATTGTATTTTATCGGACAAAACAGAGAATAATCCTATACATTACATGCCTGTCGGTGTTAAAGTCCACCGGTAAGATTTCCTTCTCTTTTGTGCAGACCAGCGCTGACCTGCACAATGAGTGCACCGAAACACACACTGGGACCTCTGCCTCTGCCCCACTGGCTGCTGGGATTTTCGCCTTGGCACTGGAGCAGAAGTGAGTGGTGGCTATGTGGCTAATGTACTAATACATCATCAGTGATCTAACCGGATGCCGTTACCGGTTCAGTAGTCAGCACAATGGAAATTGACGCACAAACATTTGCACTAGAGGTTATCTGCAGGACCGTCGCGTTGATCCCGCAGTGTTAATGTAATGTTTTCCGGTCCACATTCTGCATCATGGCGCACATGACTGGAAAATGCAGGGATGGCTGATTGTATATGTGTATAGCCAGCTCACAGAGACCAACTGTAGAATGCATTCAGTATATTTATATGAAGAAGTTGTCAGGGACATTAGGTATGGAGGATTGTTGTACGGCATCAGATTCCAAAGCTTTGCCTGGAACCAAAGCTTCTAAGGTTTTTTTTGAGACACTGGGTTACTGGGCAGGGTCAAAGTCAGAGTAATCCAAGCAATATCCTGGCAATCGGCAGACAGACAGGACAGAATAGACTGGGAAAAATGCTATAACAAATGGACAACCATGAAGATCTTGCGTCTGGCCCAACTGCCAGATGCGAATGCATATCAGTATCAATATCAGTAAGTCAATTAGCATAATGGATCACAGCAGGGAAGGGGCGTGGCCCATATCAGTTCAGCTGGTAACCCAGAAGAGACAGGACAGACAGGGAGTAAGGTTCCCTGACAGTGCGTAGTCTCACTCTCGGGATACCCCAGGGGGCATGGAGATTTACATATATATTTATGGCATTTAGCTGACACCCTTATCCAAAGTGACTTGCATTACCCAATTAAAGGAATTTACAATCTCCCTGGAGCAACTTGACTTGGGGTTAAGGGTCTTGCTCAGGGAACAACTGGTGGTGGTGATGTCATGTCTGATGTCTGATGTCATCAGGGATTCCCCGGACTGGTCCGTTACACAAGTCATGCAGTGTTACCAGGAAGCCATCGTGTGCCCTAGACCTTGTGTTAATGCCAACCTTAATATCTGCACATAGCCCAAATCTCACCTGGAGGGACCTGCAGCACCTGGTTGTTTGGACATCAGAGTTTGATCCTTTGGCTAACAACCCAGGCTGGAAGAAGAATGGTGCTGGACTCATGGTGAACAGCCGGTTTGGCTTCGGGCTGCTCAATGCCAAGGCACTTGTGGACTTGGCAGATCCGAAATCATGGAAGCATGTCCCAGAGAAGAAGCAGTGCATCGTGAAGGATGACAGCTTTCAGCCAAGGTGAGGCTGCAGCTCTGTAACGTGTTTGTTAATGACCCACTTATTTGCCGTCACATACAAAGCTATCATTGCGGTCAGCATGCATCTGTTCCTGTAACCCTGTGTGTCTTAAAGCTGATTTGTACTTCTGCATAGAATCTACACCGTAGGTAGTCGCGTGGCTATGTACCCCACGCCATAGCCTCATTCCTGTAGCTACATTTATGGGAAGTTGCGCATCAGGCTACAGCATAGGCTACCAAGGGTGTAGATTCTATACAGGAGTATAAATTAGCCTTTGGTGCTTCTGGTGTTTCCACTGTTGCTGTTTATTCATATTTGTGAAAGTGCTGCTTAAAAAGTACATTGAAATATTCTGGAAAATCTGAATAAAAATATCTATATTTAGTGCACCAATATAGATGTTAAAGAAGACAGAGAAAAAAGATCAATTTTCATGAAAGCATTTTGTATGTACAACAGAAATATACAAAATAGTTTCTGTATATTATGTTTCAATAATAGATCCTCTTGACCACTAATTGAGAGCTAATATTGCAATCACTCCTCTTTAAACTCTAAAACAGCATGGCTTGCTACATATGAGTCAGGCATACAGGTGCTGGAAATGATAGAAACAGCCAAGCTCCCATTACCTGTGGTCCTATACATCTTCACAGGAACATTAATCATTTTTATTCCCTTCATTCACTGATGGACATCCCCTTTTTGATCCTGTGTACAAGCAAAAATTCATTCATTCATGCCCAGGCGCCAATAAGGATTAGCCTCAATACTAGGAGCCTGAGGTCAGACATCATTACTGTTATTGGTTGCATTTTTTTTTCAATTTCCATCAGGCCACTGAAAGCAGCTGGTGAGATCACCATAGAAATTCCCACAAAGGCCTGTGCTGGACAAGAGAACGTCATCAAGTCTCTGGAGCACATTCAGATGGAGGGCAGCATCGAGTACACCAGGAGAGGAGACCTGCACATCACCCTCACCTCCCCATCAGGTAGATTAATGCCCAGCATTTTGTCATATACACCAGGGCTTCCTACCCACTAGATGGGTAATATTCATAACATTCATGTGACACTTACTAAAGCATAATATCTCTCATGTGATACTGGTGTCACTGGTAACAAGCAGTGGTCCCATCATGCTGAAAATAAAAATACTTTACTCTACATAGGCCCTGAATTTGAGGGTTACAGTGAGTCCTGTCAATGTTGCCAGGTCACCGCACCTTCAGGAAATGATCAGGCCATTTAGAGGATGTATACAGTATATTTACAGGGCAGTGACAGGGCACTTACAGGAAGTGATCTGGCCATTTAGAGGATGTTTACAGTACATTTACAGGGCAGTGACAGGGCACTTACAGGAAATGATCTGGCTGTCTAGAGGATGTTTACAGTATATTTACAGGGCAGTGACAGGGCACTTACAGGAAATTGAAAGGACAGTAATAGAGCTTTTCCATTGCCAGGCACCAGCACGGTCCTGCTAGCAGAGCGGGAGAGGGACACCTCTTCCAATGGCTTCAAGAACTGGGATTTTATGTCTGTCCATACCTGGGGTGAGGACCCAGCTGGCACCTGGACCTTAAAGATCACGGATATGGTGCGTTTGTACTGCACAAGTGCGTTTGTACTGCAGTTGGACCCAAACATAAATAAAATTTGCTAAATAGTCCACTATCTTTAATTGCAAACAAATTAATAGACTACACAGCGATTTCTTCAACCTTTTTTAAACTAGCGACCAGAGCAAAGCACTGTCGTGTGATAACATGAGTAAGAACCCAGGGACAGTGGTGGCCCTTTAATATTTGTGGCATTGTGTAATCCAAATGATTATATGGGAGATTAACAGACCCAAGGCTAAAATGCTGAGGTCTAAGATAAAAATGGCTTCAAATGGATGGACTCAAACTTTTTACTGGTACTAAATATGTGCTGCAGGTTTTCAGTAAAATTGTCTGATTATGTGCCTCATTTATACATATTTCTGTTATTTGAATGTGGTTTGGGTCACACCATCTGAAACATGAACAGTCTAAGCTTTCACTCACATTTGCTTTGACACGACTCCCAGATCTATTACAGATCATGAGCCCACAATAACTATATTTAAGTCTTCTGCCACACAATAACTATATTTAAGTCTTCTGAACTGTTGAATAAATGTTCCGTTTTAAACACTACTGTGTTTTGTTTTCGTTAAAGGTACAGACTTATGATAGATTTGTTTGATTTGGGTCTTTTCTACATAATAACTGAAAATGAATTATGTTAGCTTTATCTGACTCTGTATTGCTACAAAATATCGGCTATAATGATATTAATTAGACACTATTATTCACCTCCCCAAACAAGTGTAGTTCATAAATTCAGAAGTGATAAAACAGCAACCAGTTTGTCGTGTCTGGGGGCCCCAGCACTTTAGTGTAGTGATTGTTTGTAGTAAACACTGCTGCTGCATATAATATCACTACAACTGCCCCGCAAGTAAACAGCCTTAAAGTATTCGTATAAGAAAATGATTATGCACCAGTCGATTAATTGTCTTGCATTCCCTGTTCCCTCAGTCTGGTCGTTTGGAGAACAAGGGCCAGATCATTAGCTGGAAGCTGCTTCTGCATGGTACATCCGAGCGTCCAGCACACATGACCGTGCCAAGGGTGTACATTCCTTACAACGCCGTGCAGAATGATCGCCGGGGTGTGGAGAGGATGGAGGACATGTTGAAGGTACCAGCAGCCCTCTAAACATCTGTATGTCTGCAGTGTAGACTGTTGACCTGGCTCACTGTTTATGAGAAGCTTTGCCTCTTTTAGTTTGGAAGTCAAACAATGAACACTGTGTTTCCACCCATTGTTTGGTCTACAGGAGATGCCCACTGAGGCCCATCAGCCTCCGAAGGCTCAGGCCACCTTCAAGCCCACAGCTGTGGAAGCTAAGGAGGACAAGGCGCCCTCCACTGCCCTCATGCGACTCCTGCAGTCCGCTTTCAATAGGGGAAGCAGTAACCAGGCCAGCCAACCCCGCACCAATCCTCGGCTCTACGCTGCCCCCAGGGACCCGGAGGGAGATAACACCCACCAACGCGTCCTGTACCAGAACCTGTACCAAGCCCTGGACAAGCTGAATACACACAGGGGCTCTGAAGACAGCCTGTACAGTGACTATAGTGACGCATTTTACAACAGTAAACCATATAGACACAGAGATGACCGGTTGCTACAAGCCCTGCTCAGCATGGTGGCAGAAGGTGGCCAGTAGGGCAGGTGGCACTGGGTGCTGCGGGGGTGGATGTGGTGAAGCTGTCGGAGCCTCCAGCAACCCCGGGCGCAGGAATGTCCAGAACAGGAAGGCTTGCTGGCTCTTCCAGTAAGGTTTATTTGTTTCTCCCCTGTAGGTTTACTGTCTGTTCCTTGTCATGACCTCACCATGCGTTGATATTGTCTACCCAAGGGAGGTTCATGTCCTCTGCTGGTTTGCATTAGACCCAGGTTTCCCAAATTAGCCCTCCATGCCCTTAATGCTCCATCGACGAAGTTTCACATTTTGAAATCTTGCGAAGTTCATCAGCAGCTGATGGACCAGATTCGGCCAGATCGGCACATCTTAGGCACACTGTGGGAGTCCAGATTCTCCCGCTGCGGTTCCCATTATTGGATATTTGTGAGTGTTTGAAAATTTTCCCCCACATAGAGTGTTCTGGTTTTTGTTAACCATGCCGATCTGCTCATGTGACTTGTACTGTTCTGCTGTTCTGTAATGACAGTGCTGGTTATGGCTATGGAGCCCCCACCCCACCCCACCCCAAAAGCTTCACTCTCCTCAATTCAATGGCCCCCTCGTTCTGGCTGTGCCCCCG
>JAODKL010000118.1:24340007-24353506 GCA_026780765.1 Petrocephalus schoutedeni
TGAAAAAAAAGTTGCTAGGGTAGTATGAAAAGTTGCTAAATCTAGCAACAAAATTGCTAAGTTGGCAACACTGCTCACAATGTAACACGAGAACGTGCACCACAAGCAACAAAAACATCACTGCCGCTGAGTTTACTTTAGTACAACTTGACTAACTGGAACCAAAATACACACACGCACACACACATACGATTGTATATATATATATATATATATATATAGTCATATATATGTATTTGATTACTTATATATATAAAACATATAAAATGAAATATACAAAAAAGTTATTGCATAATGTATCTTTCTTCACTGGTGATATTTTGAATAGAATTCCTAACATCACGAATTTTGAGAAAAGCTGCAGCAAATTGTTTTCTGTGTTTCTGCCAGCAACAGCCATTAAAAAATTAATGGATTACCAAAGGTTCTGCCTAACACAACCGACCAGCTGAATGCATCATGAGCACTCCTTGGCAATTTAACCAAAACTATATAAAAAGCCCTTAATCAATGAAGATTATCTACACCTACTAGGTTGGCAGTATGAACTGGGATGAGTGTACCATCCACTTCACCAGCAGCTGGGATTCAATATGGATTCCTTAAACCAACGATTCGGTTTTTTTTCTTTTGATACCTCAGAAGTTCCCACGATACGATTCGGTTCGATTCTGGGGTTAGTAGTCTAAATGATGAAATTTCACAGAATCCTTTACATTTCAATGAATTATGTAAATATAATTAGCATTTTATCATATTTTATAGGGAATTGTAAACAAAATCTAGTTCACATTACAAAAGAGTAGTCAAATGTGTCCCATAAAACAAGCAAAATAAAGGGCAATAAGGTAAAAAATAAAACTTTGGATGGAAGTAGATTAACATGGCGACTATATTTTAAATCGTCTTCTCCAGAGAAATACAAAGGTGTAACAAAAAGTATGTCCATAGCAAGTAAAATAAAGTGCAATCAAGTCACATAAAAACATCGCATGGACAGACATGTAGAATGAGGAAGATTAACATGACTGACTTCTACGGTGAAACAAGTATGTCAGTAGTCTTCTTTGAGAGGTTTTTTTTTCTAAGAAAAATTAACTGGTCAGCGTGTTCAGGAGAAAGGACGATACGCACTAAACACACGCTACCTAACACAGGTAAGTCTTAGCCGGGCCTGCTGAGAGAAGAAACTCCGTCTCACTTTGACGCTGTCGTCTTTGAAAAACTTTTCCGTTATCTTAACTTTTTCTAGTTCTTGTTTTAGTCGCCGGTTATCATCCAACAAACGGTTCATTTCAGCTCTCCTAATCTGGCACAATCCACACTCATAAACCCTTTCACGTTGCCCTGCCACGTCGAAGGGATGGACTCCGGCCGGGACGGGTTCCCAGCATTTCCTATCCCGGCACTTCTGCGGTGCGTTTCCCAAAAGCATGGCTGCTAACCAGTCACAAAGTTAGAACCATGCATCTGAATCACTCCAACTACGTCAGTTGCTAACAGGAGCTTTTGGGGAAACGCGCCCCTGCTTGGGAACAAACGCAAGTAGCGAATGTCACACATTCAGCATGACACACGCGGAGAAAGCGAGACGTTTCCAAAGCGCTCTAAATGTCACTCCTGGGGGAATTGGTACAAGGCGCTAACGCGGCTAACAGCGATTTAAAGCGAATGCAAAACCAGCGTGATATGACAAGAGAGCGGATCCACTAAAACTGAAATCAAGTCTAACGATCTTATCGAAATGGGGCCGCACGACGCCACCCGCAGACGTCGTGCTACACACCGTGGACCGTGAAAACAATACTGCAACAGGCGAGGAGATTAATGTGTTAATATTAATGTGGTCACGTCGATGCACCGGGTCGTTTGCCATTTCATCGATACAAATCGATGCATTGTTACACCCCCAGTATCAAGTATTACAATAACATCATCATGTAAAAATGCCAGTCATGGTAACACTTGATCCCCACCCAGCAGTGACTAATATTGTTGCAAAAGGCTCGATAGTGCTTTATGGGTAACGGGGCTGGCCGACCTGAAAAAGCCTCTTCCGTCTCCACCGAGTCATTTTCCTTTTACATTTGAGGCACTGCGTTGTGATTCTGCAATGGCGCAGGAATTCGTGAAGAGTCAAATTAACGGCGACAAAGTCGTTTTGTTCATAAAACCGTCTTGTCCCTACTGTAGATTGGCGAAAGACGTCCTGTCAAAGTACAACTTTAAACCCGGACACCTGGATTTCATTGATATCAGTGGACGGAAAGACATGGGAAGCATTCAGGACTACCTGCAACAGATAACCGGGGCTCGTTCGGTCAGTCCTTGTTGGTCTACATTGTGTTGTCTTATATGCTGCATTTTTTTTTAAAAGCGATTCTTCACAGACCCGGTTCGCGTTGCTGAAACTGATACCTTGTTATCTTAGTCCAGAGGGAAAACCCAGGAAACAGTTTATCACTGAGCGGGTAGTATTAGCAAAACTAAAACCAGATGCCCAGTAATGTCTACAGTTCCTTAGATCGGCGCTGTCTTAATGGGATCCGCACCATTTGGGTGTGGACGGTAGGTCCGGAGTAGGATGTGTGTTTAGGGGGCGGGGGATTCCGGACTCATTTGGTCCCTGCGAGTGCAGAGACGAAACCTGCGATACTTTCCGCACACACTTTAATTTTATAAATAATACCATTATAATAATACCAATGCACACGAAGTGCTCCGTAATACGACCGAACATCCGAAACGATGCATAATAGTGTGTTATGTTCCTCTTATTCTGATTTAAAAACCGCACTCAGCTATAACCCATATGGTTTCCGAGTAACGTCATTTTAAGCTATATTGATAATAGTCTATGTAATTCTTTTTTTATAGAATGTATGGTCTTTTTGTAAACAAATGTTTTTTTTTTTTAACCAGTAAATTTGCAATATTTTTACTGAATTAAGCAAGCGTCCCGAGACTGTCTGAAGAAACATCAAATTGTACTAAACAAGTAGTTTAAGGGGAAAAATGCCATATAGATTCATGGACTTGCTTGAATGAAAATCTGTGTGAAAGAGAACTGTATATTTATCCACTCCTCCGTGACTTTGCATTTTAAAAAGAAGTGAATGGGGTTATTCTTGAACTATTATTCTTGTTCGTTTTATTATCCATTTTAGAACATTTTAACAGCATTGCTTGGGGATGAGTATCAATAAGGATCTGAATCCTTTATTCCTTTATAATTGTCTCTCGCAGAGGTGTATAGGTTTAGCTGATTAAAGCAGTATCCGTTTTTCTAGGCTTGTGTTATTTTAGCAAGATACTTTTCGATGTCCTGCAGGAAGTGACTTAATGCAGGTATACAGCCATTCCAATGCAAAGTCGTGTTTTCAACAACGAAGTTGTAACAAATAGTTAAATTAAATAAGTTAAATAAATAAATAGTTAAATAAATTAGTTTACCTACAAAAGTCCAAGAATGTTGAAGTGAGACTTCCAGGAATTCCTCCACCCTCCCCCCAAGACCCTAACCAGGATAAGCAGTTGTAGGATGGATGGATGGATCCTTACCTGCAGGTTTTTTTCGTGAATTTAGTTTTTTTCGTTTGAAAATTTAAAGGGTTTGCTAATATATACTTCATTAATATTTATGTATGTTCTTTTGACTTCTTAAGTACATATAGTTATATCACGGCTATTTCCAAAACTGTCTGTGCTCAGGTGCCCCGGGTTTTCATTGGGGAGAAGTGCATTGGGGGCGGAAGTGACGTGGAGGAGCTGGACGACAATGGGGAGCTGCAGGGCCTGCTGGAAGCCATCGGCGCTCTGCAGTGACCAGCACAAGCACCCTCAGCCGCGGCCCCTCAGGTACGATGCTCCGGCACCCCAGTTTGTTTTCTTAAATCAGCTTTTATTCATTCTGACAGGAGTCCAAGGTACTGTGTATGACTACCCATATGAAGAAAAGCTACAATTAACTCCACATGCTGGTAATTAAAAATGCAATTAAAACTCAATCCTTTACAAATAAATAATTAAAAACAATTATATTATGAACAAAATAGCTAAACTCGTACTTTATAAAAATAGTTGCATACCCTTCAAATAACCATATGGCAGTACATAAAGGTGTGTCGAGTAAATATTTAAGGTATTAGCGTGCTAATGTGTTATTGACTAATGTAGTGGCTATATTTAAGTGCCTCCTTTTAGAAGAGGAAAGCCTGACCTCGCTCAGCCTTAACTTCTCCTCCATCTGTCTCGAATCAGTTCATCTCTGAGTCTAAAGTGCATGCACTGTTTCCTGTTCACACAACACACTAAAGAAACCGGTTAAGTTATTCATCACTCTAGACTATCAACTCAAGCGGGATCGCTTGTTATGGTGTCATCTATTTTTAATGACATTATACGTATAAAAATATGTTTCCTGTGGGTGCCTCACTTCCGGGGCTGGGGTTTGGAGTCCTGCCTTTACTCTCTGTTGAGTTTTCACGTTCTTCGTGGGTTTCCATCCGAGTACCATGTTTTCCTCTTGCCGTCCGAAGGCAAGAACTCAGGTGAATTGGGGTATCTAAGTTGCCCATAGTATATGATTGTGTGTACCCTGTGATGGGGGAGTGTCCTATCTAGGCCGTACCCCAGCTTTGTGGCCTGTGGTGCCAGGGACGTGTTCCGGGCCCCCTGCCACTCTGTCTGGGAGAAAAGGCTGAAAGATGGACAGGTGGCCATTTTTGTCCACACTCGCTTTGAGATGGATGTCAGCCAATGACAAGTCACTGTCTACGGGAAATGATGCCGGCTGTCTCCCTCTCCGCATTCTGCTCAGGCCCATCTCCTGAAGCGCGCTTCCCGGTCACATGACGGCGCAGCGGGACTTGCGGAGCTGCCGCCGGCTGTGCTGATATTCGCTGAGCTGCTGCAGGTATCCCCTGGATGGCCACCGCAGCCTCTCCACTTGTTCTCTCTCCTCCTCTGCAGATGTAGCCAAAGACATAGGCCCCACCTATCCTGTTAACAGCCTTCTATCAAAGAGGCAGTCAGGTACCTTAGAGGTACCTCAAATACTCAACTGACACGTCTATTCATTAAGTATATGCGTCTGATTTTAGAATCAGAAAATGTTTATTATCCCATAGGAAACTGCTTAGCACTTGTTTACTTTTCACCGATTATATATCTACTGTGGGTTATGTATGTATGTGGGCTATGATTCTGTATTAGAGAGCTTATGCTGGCGTAATTGTGCTTTGATGAATATTATGCTCTAGAATCATTAAAACAATAAACCTACATGTTGATTCAAATGTCATGAGCGCCATTACTGTGGTCAAGTTCAATGCTCGATCCGTCGCATCGCCGGCATTGTGTCCTATGTAAACCTGCGGCATCGGGGATGAGGGGGGGCACGTACCTGACAGCTCGATGAAGTCCGGTTTGTGGCTGAAAATCAGATAGTTGTTGGCAATGAAGTGCAGGAGCCAAATGTAAAGCTGGTCTGCATTGTGGCACTGTCACAACCAGAGCGTACAAAGCATTAGCCGGGAAGGTTAATGTCGATATGCATCATGTCAAAGCTTCAAGCTTCAGCTTCATTTGTCAAATACATAGTTATGTATGTGGGGCGGTGGTGGCCTAAAGGTTGGAAAGCACACTGGTGATTGAAGGGTTGCTGGTTGCTGAGGTACCCTGAGCAAAGCACTGCTTCCTGGGCACTGAATTCACTGGCCACTGCATTGTCACAATGTCACATATGGGTTAAATGAAGAGGGCATTTCATTGTTGTGTTCTGTGGTGTGTCGACAATCCCTTGTACGTCATACGCATTACAACATGATGGTTAATACTTGGGTTCCTAAGGGTTCCATGGTATAAAAGAGAACCACACAACACCCTACCGCTACCTTCCTCATTCATGACTCTGTTATAATGTTTGTTTTTAACCATAACCACATGGTTATGCTGACATTGATGGTGCTGGATTTAAAGGTACATGCGTACCTTTGCCCGGCGCAGTAGCCTGATCACGCTGATGCCCGTGGTGCTCAGCTCTCTGCTGGGCATGCTCTGCAGGTATGCGCAGATGCAGACCTCGCACAGATGCTGCAGCCGCTTCACCTGGTACATCTCGGCACAGACCAGCACGGCCATGGCGTGTAGCACGCTGGCTGCAGAGAGAGATGTGGAGGACGTCCAAGTGAACACAGAGAGGTGCGCCATGGGGAACACCGTCATTGAGGTTTTAGAGAATGCTGAACCCTTCGACTATGGAGACATGGGAGAGAAAACTATGCTATTATTCGCAATGTCGTTGCAGTGCACCCACCTGGGCAGCAGGTGTCAGTGTAGAGGTATTCCAGGAATGACAGGAAGGTGTCTGAGGACACCCCGTGGATGGGCACCACGCGGCTCCGAGCCTCGGCGTACTTCCCGCTGAACATGGCCGCCATGACATCGCAACGTGCCACTAGGACCGCTCTGTGGGCTGGCAACACACTGCCTGAAAAGAATTCAGAGACGGGGACACTTTCAGAATGACACTGCAACACTGTAGCTTTTAATTGATTTCTGGTTTTAATAAAAGCAAATATTTTTTTAAGTTAGATTAAATATCTAAAATCACCATCGTAGATGTTATAAATTTGTCATTAAAATAAGTGTTTTGGTACAAGGGTGAAATATTTATGTAATCATTATCAGTACACTATACAGGTACCAAGTAATTGCAGTGAATATGGGCTGAAAGAGGGCTGAAAGTCACCTTGCACCATGAAAATGACGTCGGAGCAGAGGGGGGAGTTGAGCAGGTTGCCCAGGGAGTGAGCCGGTTGCTGGGCTGAGTGACTCAGGGTGTCCCTTGAACCCTGAACATAGAGAGTCATGAATATCTGTCAACCCTCCTTTTCTAGGCAGTTTGCCTCCTGTTTTGGGACAACCAAATAAAGATAGATACCCTTCGAAACATATTTTACTCTTCTAATTTCAATATGTATAATTTCTACCTTGTAATAAGGGGAACAAAAACTAAACATACTCTTTCGTTTGATGATCTTTGCTGAGCTCTATACCAACAGTCTTTTTATGTGTCCAAAAATATTGCATGACATTTATAGTGGGGTAATACAGCTTCACAGCAAATGCATTTTCACTCATAAGAAAAGTTATTTTAATGTTACCTCAATGAATATATATTTTATGCATTTACTGAAATGAGTACTATTATTATCATATGAAGGCATCATCTAACTGATCCTAGTCCGGGTTGTGGGAGGCCTGAAACCTATCCCAGGGAGCACAGGGCACTAGGCTGGGCTACAGCCTGAAGATGGGGTTTGCCTGTATTATATATCAGATCATTATACATCACTGGCATCTTTTACAAGGCATCCCCTGTCTTATGCCCTATGCTTCCTGAACTCCAGGTCCTCCAGTGACTATATCTGAGATCAGTGCACATTTTACACACATTACATAGTAAACTAGAAAGGATGCTATGGGAACGACAGCAGGGCATTCTCCAGTAAGCCCTATTCCACCACCACCAATCTAATCCTCACACCTTCCATACACCCAACCTTTACAATTTCTACAATTACTGGATGTATCAACTGGAAATGTAAAAGTAAATATACGTGTTTTTACCAGAATACTTTTTTTTCCCTTTTTACCAGAGTGTCCTACTTGTGACACATAGCTCAGTAACTACACTTATTCAATTACTGCACATTCCATTTCACATTCCATTTCACATGCCATTTCGTACAATCTTTCCCCACCATTTAGGTGTAAGTCTCAATGTCAGTGTCTTAAAATGTCATTGATATTATTTATATTCTTTATTTGTCTATATAGTTATATATTATTCATTTTTCATTTGCACTATGACCAACATTTTCTACGACATAACAGTAAGGACTGTAAGAGACTTCAAGAAAGTACCAAAAGTACTGTACTTGAAGGTGTTGGTTTCCATTGGCGTTAAAAAAAACAGTACCAGCACTGACATCACAAAGCGAGGTGGGGTAATTTGAAAAATGGATGTAGTATACAGCAGGATGGTGTGCAATATTAAAACTAACGTTGCATGTTTTGCACATGCAATTACATTGCTAATCAGCTAGATTGATATCAGACTTTTTCATACTTTCATACTGTACGCACATTATAGCGCTGGAGGTTAGCATAGGATTGTGCATATGTACCCTGTGATGGACTGATGCCCTGGACAACCTGGTGCCCTGTACTACTATGACGTCGCCAGGCGCCCCACAACTATGAACGAAATAAGAGATTCGCAGAGCAAGCTCAGCAATCAATGCTGTCACTTCTGTTTGAGTAATAGTTTGCTGCTGTCTCAGATCTGCCTTAAGGTCATGTATAGGTCATATATATTGCCTTCCTTATAAGCTCTCAAGTCCACATTGCCTTATGCTGCAGATCAATAGTGTTTAACCTCAATTGCTGCACGGACTCGCTGACCATGCTCTCTCAGTTATGCGTCACTTTTTTTAAAGACGTAAATGTAAAATTTCTGATCTGTACATTTATGGACACTACTTTGCTCCCACGTAAAAAGAGTTGGGTGTTTTTCGTTTTAACAATACTGCCATAAAAGACTCATTCTACCCGTTTGTCAAGAAAATTTCACCATAGCTTCTGTTTGCCCCACTAGGTGGCACTGTTTCACAGATCATGTCTAGACAGATTCACCGTGAAATGCTGTGTTACAAAGAGTAAATACCTTTTCCATTTCAAGGAAGGATCGGACCCTGTCCATGAGCTCGGCCACCGCCACGGAGCTCTTCAGCTTCTCTGCTGCTGCATCCTGCAGTTGTTTCCATTCAGATGCCCCTGGAGCAAAGGCACGGCTACAACTGAGATACATTTTGACAAAGACACACATCACACAGTCTACTGACTAATCAAGACACTGTATCTGTGGAGGGGATTGCTTACAAATATACAGAGCTGTACAGATATAACACTGCAGGTAGGGTGGCATGGCAGTGTAGTGGATAGCATTTTCCTTCATACAGTGTGGTGGGGGTTTCCTCTGGGTACTCTAGGTCAGTATTTTCCAGCCTGGTCCTCAGGGACCCCTGCGTCCACATTTTTGTGCCTTCCCAGCTCCCTGCCAAAGTGTCTACTTTTTAGCAAAATGAGAGCTCGTTTGGGATACACTAGGTTCTAGGTTCTTCCCACAGTCCAAACTCGTGCACTTAGGTGATCTGGCACCTCTAAGCTGCCCATAGTGTGCGTCTGAATTGGACTGAGATCACATCCAGGCGGTTCCCCTGCCTTGTGCCCTTTGGTGCTTGGGATCGACCCCAGGACCCCCGTTAGCCTGAAGTGGATAAGTGGTTGGAAGATGGTAGCATGAATATTGTACATAAATGCAACCTTGTTTTTAAATATAGCAGTTTTGCATTTCATGAAAATGCATACTCCCAAGTCTGCTCATAAAAAATATCCAATAAATTGGACAGGGAATGCCCCAATAAAGGCCAGTTTTATTGAGGCGAAACTGAAGGTCCCAAATGTCTTTCTGTCCTTTTAACATAAAAGTGTAAGTATATTAACCCCTAGTACATGTCTATATTTTCAAACAGGCCATCAGCTTAGGAAGCTTAGAAAGGATAGAAAGCTGATGCACATCTGCCTTTATTTGCAATTCAACAACAAGTAAATAACTGGGAAAGAGAAGCTCTTCATGAACAAAAGGTGAGTAGAAAAATAGAACAATAAGGAGATGAGAGACAAAACGCAAAGAGTGTGTAAGGAGGAACCGCAGTGCCGGCTTCCATTTGTTCACCTCGGTAGAGGAACTTCAGCGTCTCCCACAAGCACAGGCACAGCAGAGGGTCCTTCACCACCAGGCGAGAGAGATGTCCGGGGAGGGGCACGTCCGCACGTGGGGGTTCATCCAAGCCCCCATCCCACCTGGAGAGCAGGCCTTGAATAGCGTCCTGGCAGCCACAGCGGGACACTGGCCTGTCCCGGGATTGTGTCCCCAACAGCAGTTGCCGAAAGTAAGGGCTGATAGAGCAGAGTACTGCTGCATGTGCCCAGCCCAGTTCCTTCCCAGAATCACCGGCGTAGAAGGCTACATCAGCAAACTGGACCCCGCGCTCCAGAAGCCACTGCAGATCCCGCGAGAAGCTAGACTCCTCCACCCGCACAGCTGGCAGCCGGGCTAGACAACATAAGATAGGGGAGAGTCCTCGGTTTAAAGCTGTCGATCATGTTAGGCTCACATTTCACATTGATTTTGAACCTCCATCAAACTCCATTGATACTCTACACTGCCATTAATTTAGGAAAACAAACATAATTTTCCGGGAAATAACTTGTTGAATGTCAGAGGCTAGAACTGGTAAGACAATCCTTTTATGTGGGTGGAGTCACACTCTACCTGGCTGCTCCAATTGTGGTGGGCGGGGCTCACTGACCCTGTGGCTCCGCCTCTTCTCTGGCCTCTGTTTTGCCTTCTGTTTCAGACACTGGACTATGAAGTACTCCAGCTAAGCTCAGACACAGAGACTTACATTCAACAGGGTTGCTGTAACAGCTAGCGATACTTATGCAAGCATTTTCCTGGTATATTCAAGGTCCTCATAGGCATGTAATCAATTTCATTACTTTTCTTATTACCATTCTCAGTACCATCTCTTCTATTAAAACTACTACTACGAATAAAATAATTAAGGGGATGGAACAATATACTAGATATACTATCTAGAAGCTGTCTATCTGGGTTGACAGCTTAGCATATCATCTATGTAGAATCCCTTACTTGGTTTGAAAATTGGAATAATTTGATGTTTTAAAAATATAAAAAGGTTTACAGTACATTTATATTGTATTTATATAATGAAAAAATAGGGCATTTCTATACCTATTATACACTCAGTTATTAACTATTGCAGCGATCAACAGATGTCATAATACATAAACTAAACTATGATGGAACTTCCTAAATAGTAAGTATTTAAAATATATATATATATTTTAAATAAGCTGGAAGGAATAAGATACGCTATATGGACAAAAGTATTGGGACACACCTCTTAATCTTTGAATTGAGGTGTTTCATTCAGACCCATTGCCACAGGTATATAAAATCAAGTACGTAGCCATGCAGTCAGGTTTACAAACATTTGTGGAAAAAATGGGTCATTCTGAAGAGATCACCTTTGCAAAAAGTCAGTTTGTGAAATATCTTCCCTACTAGATATTCCACGCTCAACTGCAAGTGGTACTATTTCAAAGAGGAAGCATTTATGGACAACAGAAACTCAGCCACTAAGTGGCAGACCACGTAATGTAACAGAGCAGAGTCACCAAACGCTGAGGCACAGTGCATAAATGTCACCAACACTTTGCTGACTCAACACCTGCCTGATTGCACTGTGCCGAATGTATAGTTTGGTGGTGAAGGGATAATGGTATGCTGTTGTTTCTCAGGTACTGGGATAGGGCCCTTAGTTCCAGTGAAGGCGATTCTTGATGCTTCAGCATACCAAGACATTTTAGACAATTCTATGCTTCCAATTTCGTGGGAACAGTTTGGGGAAGGCCCTTTTCTGTTCCAGCATGACTGGGCCCCACTGCACAAAGCAAGGTTCATAAAGACATGTCTAGGTGAGTTTGGTGTGGAAGAACTTGACTGGCCCACTCTGACCTTAACCCCATTGAACGCCTTTGGGCTGAGCTAGAACGGAGATTGCAAGCCAGGCCCTCACGTCCAACATCAGTGAAAATAAGAACATAAGAAATTTACAAATGAGAGGAGGCCATTCAACCCATCAAGCTCGTTAGGGAAGCCTTCGACTAGTAGCCTGTGTCTGACTTCACACAAGCCCTACTGGATGGATGAGGAATAATTCCCACAGATACACTCCAAAATCACTTGGAAAGCCTTTGCAGTAGAGTGGCAGCTGTTACAGCTGCTAATGGATTTAATGGATGTCATAAATGTTTCTATAGGTGTAATGGCCAAGTGTCCATATAATGTATGCGCGCCATTTAAGTTTAATCTGAATAGGAGACTCCCTCATCCCCCCACAATCACAATACAGTATGTTGCTAATATAGCAACATAATGAATATACCCCCAGAATTTTTAGGGGCAGGGACATGCTGTATACTCATCCTGGTTAATATCACACATCATTTATAATTACAGAATGAGATGAAGATTTGGTACGTTTCATGGCAGGATGGCCTCCAGGCACCTTTCCATACCCAGTTTCATGACACATCTGATTAATCAAGGCAGCTGTATTACACAAGTTATGCTATATCTCTATGAAAAATTAAAGGCGGTAACTGGATGGGAAAAAGCAACTGGAGCAATGCAGGCTGGGCCTGGAAGCCCAACAATAATGCCTTACAGGGAATTCAAATCAAGCAGTCACTATAAATCCACTTTTTAATTCTTTTTGAAAACATTGTAGTCAGCATGACTGGAATTAATCAGTCAATCTATCCAATGCTTATTTGGCAAGAACTAATTACATGAAAAAATGGAAACCAGAGTCACAGCTTATAAGAGTGCTGTGCCACGGCACACTATATATATATATATATATATATATATATATATATATATATATTCCCTATATATTTTTTTTATTTTTTCCCCATCATGAGCCATTTTTCAGCTAATGGATGAAAGTAGGAGAAAAAGTAAATGTTTGTATAAGTGATAAATTTGGTTTGATTTTGTGGTCTTACTATTTCAAAAGTTAGAACAAAATGATCTACCGTGAACGCAGGGATTTACTGAACGGCTCTTAGTTACAAGATATTTACTGGGAAGTTGCTACTGCAGCTTCTGTAAGCACAGATATGCGATGTGCCTCGTATGCGAACACAGAAGGAGAGCGCGGGAAGCTCAGGGTCGGGCCGGAAACTCACCACGCCCCCGAAGTAGCGGCCCACGAAGAAGTCGTTAAGTGAAGGCAGCTCCAGGTAGGTGGCCCCCAGGTCCTGGGACAGCTGCAGGCCCTCGCTGTGTGGCACCGAACTACGCCAGTCAGAGGCACACAGGGGGCATGTGCAGGGGGGGCCCTCCTCTAGGGTGGGGGGCATAGGAGAGAGAGCAGAGCTCACGCATACACCAATCAGCTATTACATGCAAACCAACTCCCTGATACTGTGTCAAATCAGCTCCGACCCATCAAAGCATGGACTAGACCTCTCAAGGCATTCTGTGGTATCTGCCATCAAGACACTAGCAGCAGATCCTTTAAAGCCTGTAATTTGCGAGGTGGGGCGTCCATGGATCGGATTTGTTTGTCCAGCACACCCCACAGATGCTCGATTGGATTGAGGTCTGGAGAATTTGGAGAACATGAAACTCCTTGGGGTGGCACGGTGGTGCGGTGGGTAGCACTGTCGCCTCACATCTCTGAGACCGGGGTTCGAATTCGGCCCAGTTCCATGTGTGTGGAGTTTGCATGTTCTCCCTGTGCCGTTGTGGGGTTTCCTCCGGGTACTCCGGTTTC
>JAODKL010000118.1:24353520-24368538 GCA_026780765.1 Petrocephalus schoutedeni
GTAGCTTCCGGGATAGGCTCCGGACCCCCCGTGACCCTGAACGGATAAGTGGGTTGGAAAATGGATGGATGGATGGATGAAACTCCTTTTCAAGTTCTGCAAACCATTCCTGAGCTACCTTTGCAGTGTGGCAGGGCGCATTATCCTGCTGAAAGAGGCCACTGTCATTGGGGAATACCTTTGCCATGAAAGGATGTACTTGGTCTGCAACAATGTTTAGGTCGGTGGCACATGTCAAAGTGCCATCCACATAGATGCCAGGACCCAGGGTTTCCCAGCAGAACATGGACAATGCTCGGGACAGAGCATGGACAGGGCATCACACTGTGCCCATGGGCTTGCCTTCTTTCCATGGCGCATTCTGGTGCCATCTCTTCTCCAGGTACAAACAATGCACATGCACCCAGCTGTCTATGCGATGTAACAGAAAGCGTGACTCATGAGACCAGCCCACCTTCTTCCAAGGCTCCATGGTCCAGTTCTGACGCTCACATTCCCATTGTAGGTGCCTTCGACAGGGATCAGAATGGGCTCTCTGACAGATCTGCGGCTATGCAGTCCCATATACAGCAAGCTGCAACGAACTATGTCTTCTGACACCTTTCTATCAGAAACGGCATTAACTTTTCCAGCAATTTATGCTGCAGTGGCTCTCTTATGAAACTGGACCAGACAGGCTAGTTCACCAGTTGGCCTTTCTTGGACAGCTTTTGGTAAGTACTTACCACAGCGTACTGGAAACATCCCACAAAAGCTGCCATTTTGGGGAAAGTCTCCTTACACTTCCCCATTTTTCCTGCTACCAAGACATCAGCTTCAAGAACTGACTGTTCACTTGCCTAATGTATAATGACACCCTTGACAGGTGCCATTTTAAGGAGATAATCAATGTTATTCACTTCACCTGTCAGTGGTTCTAAGGTACTGACTGATCGGTACATAAATATACAAACACAATCAGACATGCAGGGACCAACTCAAACGATCAAAAAAAAAGGGAAAATACCTAACACTCTCAGTCTGTAGAGAGACAGTCCAATCAAATCAAAATACGGAATAAATCAAAGCCAGTGAAAGTCCAGGAATGGTACGAGATGGCCTTCAGACCACTGTCAGATTAGATTTATTACTATGGGAAGATGACAGCTACCAGCAACGACAAACAGCTACAAAGAGACAGTGCTGTGTTTTTATTAAGCTCACACTCCATTCAGACAGCATCCAAAGCTGACCTGTCATCTGTTTTATCATGTCCATTGTTTGAAGCATATAGCTGTGTTAGTGACAAATAGCAACTAACTATATCCATTTTTATTCATTACAGGAAAACACATTAATAAATGGGAGATATCAAAGTGTTTATGAAGTATTAAGTAGTCTGCATTATGTTTCATATGCCCTTGACGGTTCCCCATTTAGACACAGACTTCCATATGTACCCTTCTGCTCCTTGGGGATCCAGTTGGCTGATCAGAAATACCGCTGGGACCTTTGTTTATGGTGGTAGGTGTCATCATAAAACATCAAAGTGGTCAACATGAAACGGCCATTCTGGTTAATCCAAATGATTCGATGGCCTCCAAAACACTAGGTTTTAGATGTCTAAAACACTAATGTGTAGTGTTGATGGCTGTCTTAGTTAAATGTTTGATGGTGAGACAGACCACAAGTAGGGTCACCAACAGTATTTCTGGTTCAATTCTGAGTCACATTCCAGCTACCACATTTGGTCGACACGTTCAGGCAAGACGTGCTTCAGCATTAAGATCTACTGCAGCTTTTGCAATTGCGTGTCTACCCTCTATCCTTCTCTTTTGCTATTATTTTCCGACTCCGAAACATCCTGTTCAGCAATTATTCAAGTATCAAGTACAGTGAAAGCGTTACAGCCCCCAGGGCTCTGCCGTTCTTTCCAATTAACAGTAACTTTGATCAGGAGCTGCTTCTTCAAATCACTCGAATGAGAGCTGCTCCTGTTGCAGCAAATATTAGAGTATCTCTAGTGGTGTGTTACCTGTAGGCACAGTACTAATACTACACAGGAGGGAGGTTGTACTGGGTTTATATCTGTTAAAATAAGGTATCCACAAAGATGGCAGCTATAGTAAACTAAGGAGATGAACTAGACTCTTTAATTCCCATTATTATTTTACAGCCAAAGAGAAAAGGGCCTTCCGATGAGCTTTGAGCAAGTCCTCAGTTCCATAAATGAGGAGTAACACTTAAACAGTTTACAACATACTAGTAAACTATAAAAAAATACTGTTTAATTATAAGTCAAATTGCGCTTCTTTCAATTACAGCGGAATTTAGTTCTATTGTGATGATAATCGTGATTTTAAAATATGTACATTTAAATACATTAATTTTAAAACAAATTCATTCACAGAAATAACACATTTCGGGCTCATGCCGTATTTAATATGAAAGTTCATATTTTAGGTAAATGCAGGTTCTTGTCCCAATAGCTCTTATTTATTTCATTATACATACAATCATGATTTGTTTCTTCCATCAGCCAAGACAAATATGTGAAGGATACCGCATAATAATAATAATAATAATAAACAGCTATAACATTTTACTTATTTCACTGACATTTATGACATTTATGGTGACAGATCTAGTCTGCATGTCCTTTATCAGTATCACTCAAAGGGTGAAGTGTTATTTGTAAAAAAAAAACACACACATAAATTGCAAGTAATGCAGTTACAGAAAATGAATACATTTTATTTGAGGTATAAATCCTTAGGTGAGCATCGTACATCCCGGGAACAGCAAAAACAGAGCTACAGTACTGTGCAAAAGTCATAGGCAGCAAAAGGAAATGTTTAAAGATATATACCGAGGTAGTGAGCGTATATTTGCTCAGAACAAAAAAAAATGACATCAAAACCTATGCATTCACAAGTAACACAATAAAAACAAACTTCTTTACTCCATTACTGGTATCTTGTGGGCTGGCCAGAAGAACACCACTTCAGTTCCCAAACCTCTCCTCAGGGGCAGCTCAGCCATTCCATATATTTGTTAAATTTAACCACCAGCCTAATTACTCAATTAACTTAATCAGTTAAATAACTCAATGAGTTATTGATTAGCCGAACAAGATGTCCTAGCAACTGAGCCAAAAATGTACCGGGTACTAGATGGTTGCTGGAAATACTCGGGTGACTTTAGAAGAGGTTTTGAAATGGTTAACATAATTTTCTTTGACTAAGACTTTTGCACAGTACTGAAGATCAACTAATTGGCTAGAAAAAGACTCGATTACTGAGGTATTAACAAATCGTCTTGTAATAGTAAGACGCCGCTTCATATTCAGACAAAAAGCAAAAGGAAGCGGCTCATGGCGGAGCACTCACCGTTAAGGCGTGCGCCCACGGCCGCCACAACGACGGGGATGGCCCAGTGACGCAGCAGGGGACGTATGCGTGGCCCGTAAGTGTCTCGCAGCTGCTGGAAGGTGAGCTTGTCATTTACAGAGTACTTAATGACCAGAATGTCAGCCTGTTCTAGCAAACTCTGCGTGGTTACCCAATTACTGTCCAGAAGGTTCTGAAATAAGGGAACAGACGAAGAAGAGGTGTTACACTCACAGAAATATCATTATTAATGATTTATTAACCCCAGGTCACACAGGTTTCCTGCAACAGCCCAAAGACATGCAGTTAAGGTAAGTGGTGTCTCTTAGTGTCTGCATGCATGCATGTGTGTGCCCTGCTAGGGACTGGCTTCCCATGCAGCGTGTACCTCAGCCTTGTGCACTGTGCTCCCTCCCCCATGACTAGGACAAAGCCAGCCTGACCCCTATTTCACCTTCAGCCATCAGGTGGGGGCAGCCGGCCCCCACATCACTCACCCAGCGGGGGCAGTCGTGCACTACCACCCTGACATCACCCAGGACTCGAGCCTGGTACTCCGCAAAGGCCGTGTTGGGCGCGTGGTGGCAGGGAGCAGTGATGGCCCCATGAGGGGCTCCATCCGGCACCTCCCAGCGCCCCCGCACCACGCCCACCATGCCCCAGCCCAGGTAGCTCCAGAGCAGGCCACCCTGGCTATGTCCTGGCTCCTCCTCTGTGGCGCTGTGACCCGGACGCTCGCACCCCAGGGCTACAATGTGGATGGACCTGAGCAACCACCAGCAAGAGGGAGAAGCAGACTAAGTCATGTGGAGAACATGTCTGGCTCATTTAAATGCATGATGAGATGTTTTAGGTAGAAAGAAACAATATGACAGAGACAGAGACAGACAGACAGACAGACAGACAGACAGACAGATAGATAGACAAACAGACAGATAGATACATGGTTGTGGATGCAAACAAGCAGTATTCACCACAAAAGCATGTGTAAATTGAAATAAGTTGCAAAAATAAGTTGATCGGCTGAATTTTACCTGACAATGACAGCAAAAAAGCAACATAATGCAGCATTATTGCAATCAAAATGAAAAATAAACAGAGGATGATGGGGGGGAAACTAGTAGAGTGATTATTCTGTTCCTAATTAAATATGCCTACCACGAAGACAAAGTGATGCATTACCACTGGAAGAGAACTAAAACAAAAAAAAACCCTGAGCAAATGACACTGAAGTCATTATTACTGGAATGGTAAAAGATATATTAACAACATCATATGTTGCTTTATTTTACTATGTCATTTTATTAATTACACGTGGTGTAATAACATGTGAAAGCGAAAACAAAAACATATCAAAATATAGCACAATTTTAGCATGATTTAATACTGGACATAAAACATAAGGGTAACTTACATGGTCACCCCGCCTCGACTCTTTTGAAGAAATCCTCGCAAGCACGTACCCCAGTGCTAAGATTTCACATTTAGTCTGCGGAGAAATGCTTTTTTTTCCCCGCAATGAAGGTCGGGCTTTTTAATCCCACATATCTGTGATTTCGAGAACGGAATGAGAACAGAAGAGTTTTGTTTTCTTCTGCCCTTGTTATTGTCGTTCATTCATAAACAGCCCAGTTTAAAGTGTCCTGTCCGCAATGGAGCCGCAGCCGAGACTGTAAAAAAAAACACAACAGGAAAGAAAGAAAGAAAGGAGCGGAGCGAGCCCGCACCGTTTAGCAGGACACTGCGCTAAAAGCAGCCTAAGTTTACGGGGCGAAAAGGGAGCAAAACGCCAGAATAAACAGTACGGGATCTTCGGCAACGCACCCCGCATCACAGTCCATCTTTAAATGACGTCATTGGAAGAGAAAAGAAGAAGATCATCAGGTAGAAAGATAAGAGGAGCCGAGAGAGAGTGAAGGGATCATGTTGTCGGGAGGATCGAGGATCCTGACTCAGCAAGAGCGGGGATCCGACGCGGCAGTCACAACAGCACCGCTCTCCCTTACACACTGCCTTATACTCAGTGCAACACTCCCGGAGACTGCATTTGCAGCTTTTTGGGGTTAATTATTGTTAATCTTAGTAATCCAGTTGACTGAATTGGCATGGGAGGCGTTTCGCTGTATGGTTCGGAATACCGATTGGGCTGTAGTGAGGATTCAGTATCAGGCAGCCAGAAAAAAAGGTGGAAAAACAAAAAGTATTTCTGAAGAAAGTGATATACTGTGTTGGCTATATTTACGATATCATATGATGGGCCTTGCTGAAAGCATGATTAGAATGTCATCTTTGTGATACATAGTAACTGGGGAAAAACTGATTTATAAAATATTCTTATTGAAAAATTATAATAACAATAAATCAGCGCAGAATATTCGCACGTGTTCAGAAGAGGTTATTTCAGGTGAAACTGAGAAGAATGCTGGTATTTCGGTAATGTCCGGCACTGAACTCCTTTTTCGCGACGAATATAGGCCTTTATTAAGATAAAAACCTATCACTCGAAACAACGGATAACGTTGAATCGGTTATTCAAGATGGTGAAATAGGCTTTAAGCCTGATAAGCTTATGGTGATGTGGAAGAAGATTAAATAGAAACAATACAACGTTGACCTAAAGATCATATGTCCCAGTAAATAGTAAAATATAAATGATTATAATTACAGTGACGTCACATGACAGTCTACAAGACAGACAAAAATATGTGCATTGTCCCGGGAAAGAAACGGCCGTCGAAAATGTGCAAGCAACACACGTTCATGGGTCATCCTCCATTTAGAGTGGGAAACCATGTCACAGAGACTGCTGGGCTTGAAACCATGCTTAAAACATGTTTTTTAAGCACTGCTTCAAGGGTCAGCATACATACTCCACATACTTGACGTATGATTAAATAGCACATTTTGCTGATGATTTGTTGGATATTTGCGCTATCATGTTTCAAAGTTGTCATAACCAAAGTTCAGCATTTAGGATGTCATTTGTAATATAAAACTATTTTTAAAAGGTCTAACTTATGAAATTGTATGAGTTCAATTTTAACTTTATACATCATTAACAATGTACTACATCCTCAAATATGTCATTTATTTTTAAAATGTACATTTTGGTCATTGGTGTTGTTGCAGCACATTACTTTGTAACAGTATTTCTTTCTCTGTTAAAATGCTTCCTCAGGATAATAGTCATCATAGAGCAATCTAAATGAATGAGACTGCGAGTAAGGACTGGGTACTTGAATTTTTGTAATTCCATATATCTTTTAAATCATCGATTTTGTTTTTGTTGTTAATTTTGCCATTTTAAAAAAAATCACTGTCACTGGCGTTATAGTTGATTTCTTTTATGACAAAATTTGCATTTTTAATAAAAATATTAAAAATGTATTTGGAATACTCATAAGTTTGCATGTATGATAATAGGATATATTAACAGATATAGTAAGGTGGTTTACTTTTGAATGTGCATCCACCTCAGGTCTCACTCTAAATGAATGACCCACATATTCCCTTAGTCTTAGACATACAGTAAATTATAATTCATGTTATAAAATGAACTGCAATTGTTATAATGGGGTACTTTGTTTTGTTTACACAGTTGCTCTACAAGTAGGCAAGATGTTTTTTGGAGTAAAATGCCACATTGAATATAGGCCAGTGATGTATGACGTATACATAATCTGGATGATGCATATTAACTTAAATACTGTTGCCCCAAAAAAGTGCTGTGGTGGATCTGTCAGACAGTGAAACTAATGAAAATGTTATTTTAAATACATGGGTAACAGATACAGAATGTACATTGCTGCAGGCATCAGCAGTATCACATCCAGCCACCCTTCCATCATATATATGCTTAATCTGAGCAGAGCTGTGGGGGGTGGCAACCTGGAACCTGTTCCATATAGTACAGGTCACAGGGCAGGAGTGCAGCCTGGATGGGATGCCAGCAACAGTGACAGTGATTATTGCAGAAGAGATGGCAGCAAGAAAGGCAATTGCAAGCTGGGTGGGATGACGCCCACGGTGGAGACCAGTGACACGGATTCCAGCTCTATTCTGACTGGCCAAAAATGAGAGGACATCATTTCTATGGGTCAATCATAGATGTGCTCTGTGGTCCATCACGTAGAGAAATGTTACAGCCAGCACAAGTGCATCAAGAAAATTGGCGGGCACCTTTGTAAAACTCAACCTCTGTTATCATCAACTATTTTGTACATCTTATTTCATTGTAACCACCATAAACATTACCAAGAAATATCAAACCTTGTGATTTGTTCAGAATGAAAATGCTTTATTTTCACATAAAGTCATAATCACCAAGTCAGAATAGGAACAAAAGATGACCAGTCTTCTGACATCAACTCACATTTCTAGTAAAATAAATTTTCACCTACAGACTTCATTCCTTTGAATACAGGGATTTGGATTCAATTGAAATTCCATCACCCTGAAACATGAGTGTTTGGTACTTAAGAGATCAGGCATCACAGTGCCTCCATGAATGTTTCTTTCCATACACCTACAGTCAGCCAAAAGACTTATGAGATAGGCAATGATTTCCCAAGCCAGTTTGAACTAGTCCTTACTGGGCAGGTCTCTTTAAGCTCCTGTATGATCGCCATGGTCTTTCAGCAGCGTGGACCTTGAGAGCTACAGGTAGAGCTCTCCTTTCTGTACTTCTCTGTCTGGTAGTAATCAGACTCAATCCATTCAGGCACTGAGGACAATGTGACAAAAATGTCTCCATCCATCTCCTTGATGGTATGAATCCTTTGCTTGATTCCCTTAGAATACCACCTGGGTGTTGGCACATCGTCTCTCGGATTCGTGGCTTTGTAGATGCACTCGCCTTCTCTCAGAGTGATTTTATACTTGTGTGTTGGACAAACAATGCATAGTTTGTTATCATAATCCTGTGTGTAAAACAAAACACATTCTTGGTGCAATTCACAAGATATCTGAAGCCACAAATTACTGTAGCATACATACACTAATGGCCAAAATAGTGGAAACATTGCCAATTGTTTGAGATATTTGTACAATCAAACACTGGATGAGTAAAAAAGTAACTCCTGAATAAAGTTCTACAATCTCTAAAAACTGGAGGAGTTTCCACAATTTTGGCCACTAGTGTAAATAGTAGTGAGTAGTAATAAGACTTGAGTATCTCTGAAAGATTTAGTTTCACACTGAAATGTCTTGCCTCGATGTCTCCATTTTCCAGTGAACCTCCTGCATCTGTCAGAGTAAAAATGTAAAATTAATATACCGGTAATAATGATAATATTATAGAAATGTTATGAAAATAGAGAAATAAATAAAGGGTATAACAGTTTCAGTTCTTCAAACAGTTATCTTTGTTGGTCAGTTCCAAAGGTTTTTTTATAATATTTAGATTTCACTATATTTTTAAAATATTTATTATAATTGAACAGCCTGTTTTCCACTTACAAAACCCCAGTTTTCAATTATATGAAAAGAAATGTACAGAAACACACAGCAGAAATCGAAGATCATAGCACTAAGTATGTGATAACGTGAATCGATAAAAAGTGAATCGATAAAACACTGAGAATCTGCCTTACCAAATTAAAAAAATAATAACGAATGAATCTGTTGCATGAATACAATTTGCAATCTACTGAAACTTAACCAACTCTAATTAAACCTATTCAAAGAGCAAGATTATAGAAAAGTGATCCTTTATTCATCCCTTTGGGGAAATTTTCACCAATCCCCATCAAGATCTCTGTGAGACACACAGATAGGTGAGAGCCTGGGATTCACAGCACAGCTGCCTAGGGAACAACTGGGGCCCAACTGCGGCATCTGTCTGCTGGCCCCGGGTTTGAACCAGTGACCTCCTATCATGGGCACAGAGTCCTCACCCACAGACCCAGAAGCATGTCTTACTAAGCTTTTAAGATTTAAGATTTTTTTGTGTGTGCACATCAGGGACAACACATAATACTATGTAGCTTATCCTCTCCTGTGAAAAGCTCACATTCAATTGTTGGGCAATCAGTGTTTTGTTTGAGACAGTGACAAGCAGAGTAAGAAAACCTGTTTGCGCTTAGGGAGTTAGTGTTACTTGACAAAAACTGACTCATTGTTCGCAGATAATGATAATGAGTCTAACATTGTTTAGAAATTCATAATTTGAAGATTAAAGGTGAAATGTGACCTGCTTTTGAGAAATGCGATGTTATACTCACGATAACAATGCAAGTCCATGGCGTAGAATGTTCCTTGGTGGTGGATAACTAGAATATTCCTCCCATGAACAAATTTTGTTATCCGTTTAGTCCTGATTATTTCCTCTTTCTTCCCAATAAAATAAGATGCTGCTAGCTCTTCCCCGTGTGCTGTGGCAGACATTCCAGCGGTGACCCTCTTAACCTGTAGTCCTTCTTTAAAAAAAAAGTCAGAACAGATTTTCATTTGCATTTTATTGCGCTCACATTGTGCTGAAATTCCAATATCCAGTTTTGTTGAGAAATATAATTGATGTACTCGAAGTATTTTTATATACAATAAGGAATACTAGACCAGTAATTACTTGTGGGAATTCCAATTAAAGCCATTTATTTGTCACAAAACACATTAGCTGTGATGCCTTAGTAACTTTTAAACTTTCAGTACAGTACAGGTTCGATTTCCAACCTACAGTAGTTCAATTAAGTTTTTCAGGGGTGGAAAATATTATAAAATTACAAACATTTTTTTACCAGTACAAAACATTTTATGAAACTGTTTATGGAAATGGCATACAATAATACTTTGCTCATGCAAATTAGAAGATGATGTATGAAAAAAAAAAATTGGTTTTAAGTGGTTTTTTGGATTCCTTAAACGGTCTGTATTACTCTTCTGTGGATCTGAGCGTCGTTTAAGGATGTAATTCAGGCCCATTTTGTGCCCAACTGAAATACTGTAATATCTAATAGGGTATAAATGTTATTCACAGTGCCACGGGACATTTACAATGTTTTCTTAATTCTGTATCTGTATACTTAACACCAGATACTCTTTTAACGACATATCCTACCATATCTCAACACAACAATGTAAAGGCTTTGAAAATGAACAGATAAATATAGATGTCCTTATAAAAATATATTTATATAAGATTCCTCTGTTGACAATACTTTAGTCTGGACCTTTTTTGTAATCGTTTTATGTCTTACCTTTAAGATATCTCGTCAGTTGAAGTCCCTTCTTGTCTGTCCTCATACAAATGGAGGTAAATTCATATGCAGGGCTCGCTGGGTCTCGTACACGTGTAGATAAGGGAGCTCCTGCCAGTGTTTATCTACGTTACACTGAACCGGACGGTTATTCTTATCTCTTTCTTATGTTTCATTCTGAAGACGATGCAGGGTTTCAGACTTTCTTTCAGACCCTGCAGTAATTTAGTTATAAGAGATGTTACAGTTTTTCTCGATGGCTTTGGTACATTTCTCAAATGATGGTTACCATTTGCAAAACAGGTAGCATGAGGCTCTGTGGTAGGGGGATCCACTAGACTAATAACTCCATTGTTTACTGGGAAGAAAACAGCGACTACATGAATAAGTCAGTGCTGATTAAGTGAATGGACTGCGTATGCCAAGTATAAATTTAATGTAAGGAAAAAGTAACACTGCAATGGCAGCAACCGAGAGAGAGACGGCGTGGCAAAAAATGCACAACCTGCCGAAGCTTAAGCAGATCACGCGAATTTAATTTAAAATTACGGATGGAATGTTTTACATTAATGGTTCGATCGCTCTGTGTACGTACTGTATAGTTCATTTCCCATAGTTGTCTTTTTGAGGAATTACATATGGTCTATCTGGAGAAGCAAAGAAATGATATCTCCAGATGAAGCATATTCATCTTTTAAAAAGAAAAAAATTGTTTAGAAATTGAACTGCTGCAATACCAGTTAAAAGTTAATCTTGTGGTTGTTAATAGATGGATGATTGTTAATTGCCGTGAAATGGCCAAGACGTTTGTGTGTCGTTTTAATGTGCAGGCAGTAAACAGCACCTGAATGAAACTGTAGTGAATTTGTTTCTAATTCATTTCATTTACAGTGGTGGCAGTGAGTGATTAGTAAGAAAAACCATTTGCACTGATGTCCCTGAGAACTCTGTCATCTCTAAAGTTTGCAAGGTAGAGGGCTTGTTCTTCCTCTGGCTAAATGTGTGGTTCACCAGGCTGGGACTCAATTCAAGTTATAAAGTGAAAAGTTATGTACCCTGTGCAAATCTGTTGCACAATGTACATTCCATAAAAACCCACGAGTCATGGACAGAGCCAGGCCATTTTGTGGGTTATTAAGTATCATTTGCGTGATCTTGACAGTGAGCACATGTAGGCCCTACTGAGTTACAGCACATTGGGAAATAAATCTGAGGTACTGAGATATTGAGATAAAGTGCACTGACACTACCTGCACATTAATGCTATGTAAAAGTTGTCTGTTCACGTAATTTCCCTCATTTACTACTTTATTACAGTGGCGAGAATGAGACTTCCATCTCCCGGCCTTCAAGGTATTAGTGAATCCTGCAATATACAGGATTGGAAAGGAGTGGAAATATCCGTTATTCCCCGAGGCTTATGTTCAGGAAAACAAGAAAAATATGCAGCAGCGTTTTGAGTGCTAAGCGTATATTGTGGATAGCCCGGCATGCCGGTGCTTTGTGAATGTGTTCGGCGTCTCCTGTTATACAACAGGCTTCCAGGAGGGAATGAAGGATGGGCAGTACATAATGCTTGTATGCATGTAAGATGTGAGTGCAAATCCGCGGTGTGATGTCAGAGCCTGAAATGGGTGTTCAAGTAAGAGAAATGTTAATCAAATCACACTAAATGAAAATGTACTTATATCATGGGAACGTTAGACAACTGAATAAATCATGGACTGGGATGAGAGACTGTAGGTTGTTCATTTTATTTTTTGGAAGCGGTATCGTTCACAAAGACATTCGCCAGGGAAAGACAAGAGCGCCTAACCGGAGATTTTCCGCTTCTACGTCGCCCCTCTCTGGGCAACATGGGAACGCCTCATCAAACTGCCGGACTGTGCTGACGCAACCGCCGCCCTGCCTTTTAAACGCCGGGGATCATTCGGCCAAACCGCTGTACCGTAGGTTTCGTTCCGAGTGGAGCTCTGGTTCCCATCTATTGTGGCCACGGAAGGTTACACGACACTCTGCCTAATCTCGGTTTCTGGAACGGCGAGTGATCCGGTTCATGCTCGAAAGGCTGCGCCAAACCCCAGAGTCTTCGGTAGAAAATCGGAGCTGTAACCATGCAGAGAAAACCATAAGCATTCGTAGTGTCATCCTTAAAAGTGGCCGGGGTGAAACACCAGTGAAACACGGGGTCTGGAATATGTAACCCCGGAAGCGATTCGTTTCTACCCACGTGAACAAAAACAGCCAATCGGATTACAGTCCTGGTCAGTCCCCGGCTCCGAACGAGTTCCGTTCCGTACTTCTGTCTCTGGGGTGAATCGGTCGGTAAGTCGAGACAGGTCCGAACGATTCTTGGCGTTAGTAACATGTTTGTCTTAGTGTATAGTGTTTATTTACTGTGCTGTACCGTACCTCCAGAAAACGAACCACTGAAGCCGCACATTGTTTTCACGAGCGTCACAATGTAGCGTGTGCATTCGTTCCAACACTTTTTAACTCAAATTTTCACAAGTACCAGTCCGTTCATAAGTAGGAGTTGTCTGTAAGTCGGACGTTCTTAATCCGGGGACTGCCATGGTGCTTTTCCACCGCACGAAGTTCGGTACTTTTGGTACCAGAAATTCAAGTACCGAAAGTGCCAAACCAGTTGCGGTACTTCTTTGGTACTTTCGGTACTTTGGGGCGTAACTTGCAACGCTTTCGCTGTGATTGGTTATGCAAATAGCCCGATTCTGAAACACAAAACGTTGCGAACTCAGAAAACAGCAATAAACGAAGTAAAAAAAAATAATATTTGCGATCTGGTCAGATACAACAAAATCTAGACGGCATAACAAGGAATTTAAAAAGGATTTTATTTAATATACTAGTGCAGCACGGTACTGGAGAGTCTCCAGATATAGCGATGTGATTTTGTTGTAATAAATATTGGGGCTTTTATAAGTTAGTTAACATAAAATTAAGAAATTAGTAAACATTCATTTCTCACAAACCTGTCTAGGAGTGATTTAAATAGAAAAGGTAGGAATGATTATGATCGTCTCGGAGAACACATGCAGCGCCCAAGCAAAAAATAAATATTTTAAAAAATATTTTAAAAACATATATTGGATATAAATATAATATATGCAATGAATAATCATTAAAATTGCAAAGCTAGCTCCTCAGTAAACTGTTCTTTCGCCAGTGGAGCTGGAAATTGCACTCACTGCGAAAAAAAAACCTCAGTGATTCAGTTCCTATAATTGTGAGTAACTGTATTGATGCATAAATATTTGTTTGTCCTTTGCGCACAATGCAGATTAATACTTTCAACTAAGGGAAGACATCGGGAGTCCTATCGAGCTTGTCACTGTGGCAGTTTTATTGAAGCAGAGTGTAACGTGTTTAGTGTTATACCGGTAACGATATCTTTAGACTGACAGAAATATACATCCCACTTTTGCTTACTTTTATTTGCGCAAAATTAATTCCGGGTAATAATTAAGGTAATGTTGACTATATATCCGAGTAAGGTGTACACTTGGGTCTCTTCCGGTATGAATTATATTGCATTTCTCTCCTATCAATGCTGCACCTACAAAAAGTTATTGACAAAGACCATCCCAAGCAGTGATCGAAAAAAGTCCAAAATTCGTCGTTTTTATAGAAAATTATGCGAAGTCACTCACAAGATTATAGGTTGATGGTGAACTACTATCCCTAGGGTGTGTCTTTTCTTGTGCCTCATGGACCAGAATCATGAATAAGAATTCAAAGAGAAGAACATTTATATTCACATTAAATGTAAAATGCTGACTTGGTTGTAAACATTGGTCCTTCCCTTTCATGTCAATAATGTCAGTCACTCGTATGTCACATGACATTTTAAGAGAATCTCATAGCCATGAAACAGGTCTCACTTCCATGCACTAGGCTTATTTGCCAGGGATCTTTTACACTAGAAACACAGTTGGACCCAAATGGAGAAATTCCTTGCACTTAGATCCCATCTACCTGGAAGGACCGCAAGAGAGAGAAACAGCACCTTCAGCTCCTTGCATCACATTACGGTCACAAGACACTGCACCTGATGTCACAAGCTACATGCTAAATTCATTGGCTGCCTTTGTCCTACTCCATCTCTTCTCAGAGTACATCTGCCAGCAACACTGCTTTGACCTCAGAACTGCCCATGGCTCTACGAGCTTGCGGATTCATCATATTTCGGCGGCTGAGTCAGTTTCCTTCTCCTGATAATATCCAGTACCTTCTGCTACAAACATCATACGGACACCATCACTGGACTCCACCAAAAGGTATGTGGTATTAGTGTATATCAGGGGTGGGGAACCTGATCCATGGAGGGCCGGTGTGGGTGCGGGCATTTGGGATGACCTCTCAATCAGCCAATAAGAATGGGTCCCCAGGACTGGAGCTGAGAACCAATGCTTTATTATTGGCTGATTGAGAGGTCA
>JAODKL010000118.1:24386836-24405639 GCA_026780765.1 Petrocephalus schoutedeni
TTTAATTGAAATGGTTAAAATGGTAGTTTACAAACCCTGCCATGGCTCAAATCGTCCCCCCTGACATGGATTAGGTGCTCACCCTACACATGGCAATGTATTCGTGTATATCAGGGGTGTCAAACTCCAGTCCTGGAGGGCCAGAGCCCCGCACATTTTTGGCTTTACCCTCATTTAACACACCTGATTCAGCACATTGTGCTAATTACCACACAGCTCTTCAGCTCAATCATTTGTGGTGGAACAGGGAAACTACACAAGGCACCGGCCCTCCAGGACTAGAGTTTGACACCCCTGGTGTATATGAATACAAGAGATTTTTTTTTTTTTGTAAATGTAATTGTAAATGTTAGGCATCAGTTTGACAAACAAAATTACATTAAAATCTCATTGTAATTACCAGTCAAATTCTTTGTTATGCACAATATCAGGAAATAATTATCTAAACTGAAAGAATAATCCAAAAAGCAGGCAGACCTTAAGGTGCCACCTTAGTAGTTAAATGGCCAGTTGCACATTGAAATCAATGGGAGTGTCAACCAGTTCAGATACAAGGGGTGGGGCTATATGTCTTCTGGCTCCGTTCCAGCCCATTGTTCTGGCATAAGTGAAGGATTTATTTATTAGTTAATTATCCTATATGAAGCAGCAGTAAGACGTGTGTGTGTGTGTGTGTGTGTGTGTGTATGTGTTCATTTGTATGTAGAGAAGCAGAGGTATCGAAAAGCAGATCTAGTATGTGTAGATGTACAGAATGTCTACACTAAATGCAAGAGCAATAGCAAATGTTTTGTTGAGTCAGTTCTCTTCACCTAATTACTATGTAGATTGTAACTAATTAAACACACAGCTTTAGTTGCTTTTGACTTAATGCAGTCACACAGACGTGAAACAATTAGTAATTTTGTTTCTATATATAGTGTCCTAACAGCTGTGCTACTCCATAGCAGTATGCACTGTGAACATGGAATGTTGAATGTTCTTGAGGAATATTTATATCTCTGCGGGAGAGTGTTTGTATATAGACACTGTGTGTGTATACACATGCATATATTTACCCTTTTGTTCATTCCCTGAGTATTGTTTATTTGTTTGATCCTGGGATGTAAGCATGTGAGTGACCTTTCACTCACAAATTCCACTTACTTTGCCCCTATCACAACTGCTTTCTCAGTGATTGCGAAGTGTTTGAGACAGTTAAAATAGCTGGTAAACCAAACAGAGTAATATGTTGGCTCCTAAAATTTAAAAAATTCCTCTTAAGACTAGTTGCAGGATGTTGCATCATTTATTTTTACAAGAGGGTGTAATAATATCTTAAACCAATAAAATGTATTTCTGGCTGTACATTTTCCAGTCTAAACAATTCAAGTAAGCTCTAAAGATCCTTGTTACAAGAACTGCAAGTACTTGTAGTGTTTGTGTGCATTAGGCCTGGGAGGTTGAACCTCATTACTCAAATAAAAATTGGATTTCAAAAATATTTACATATTCAACAGCAAAAATCCAAGTTAAAATTTTTGAAGATTTGTGTAGGCTACTGTTAGTCATCCAACATGTTTCCTGATTTTTGTTTTGCCTAATAGCCCTTGTTGCTTAACGTAGAATAGGGGGATCCACTATTAGGAGCAGACTTATATAATAAATTATAAACTTGTATACTCAATATTTGGATTTCTTCAAATGATAAATGTAATAAAAATTTGAATGCCCTTTAAAAAGCGTTTCCCAGCACTAATGTATGTGTAAATTTACATGTATTCTTTTTGCATTCTATTTGTTGTGTTTTGTTGTCTATCCTGTACAACCAACAATTGCTCTGCCTTGTGAATCCTCGTTTGTTACTCTGTGTAATATTGGCAGCTGCTCAGAGGTTTGTTACTCGGCACGGAAAACCAACTTAATCATGTTGCACACAGTGAGGGCCTTGCTTAGAGCAGCAGTGTGCCTCTGTGAAGTGGTGCTGCTCTGTAGTACGTCAGCGGTGCAGAGTACTTATCAAACAGTGCATGGGCTGCATTCCTCCTGTTCCTCAGTATAGCCTCCTGCTATGGATGGCAAGGGAGCGTCTCACACACTTTGTCATTGTAATCATTTTGTAGGATTGCTGGTAATTTAAATTTGGAAAAAATGTGAGTTGGTTTGAATAAAATGAAAACAAGGAGTCGACCTATGTATGGTTGCATCATTATTTCAGTAGTCAAGGTGATGTACAAGTCATCAAAACTTGGTAAAATTCTTTTACTAATTTAAAACTAACATAATTTGTATTCGTATTCTATGGAGTGTCTTGTAACTATTCAATAAATGCCATTTTAATTTAATTTAAATCTACATAAATATTCAAATTACAATTAAGTAATATTAGCCATCAAATTCATTGGCTGGGCTCTAAACGAAACATAATATCTGATTGGTTATATTGTAAACTAATGCTGCATTCACGGAATTCAGAGCTGAGAGACGTCACACCCGAGTTAACTACGTTCCAGTACAGCAAGTCGGAAAGCTATTTAGTAATACCCGGGACCTGTTTCAGATAAATTGTCAGATTTGCGGCACCCGAGTTTAATGGTCTTTATTTTTGTTCACTTACATTTAGCCCAGACTACATGAACTCTGAGGAACCCACGGGGTCATATATGACCCTTTATTTCTGCCTTATATTCAACCCTCTCATCAAAGTAAAGATTTTACTTTTATTTTTGGGTCGTATATGGCACACCGGGCTGTTAGTCATTCAACACATTTCCTGATTTTTGTTTTGCCTAATGGCCCTTGTTGCTAACCGAGAATAAGGGATCCACCATTAGGCGCAGACTTCAATTTATTCAGCTGGCCAGAATGGTTGAAGTTAGCCAGCAAGTAACAAGTGTGATTCATAAGAAAAATACAATGAAATGAGTAACGCCTGAAAACCTGTTTTCGGTTATTTGTTAGCAATATCAGCGATTTTTTTAAATTGTATTTAATTAAATTCTTTTGCAAAAAAGCATTGTGGCATAACATTTGTTATATTTATATATTGCACCTATTATTTGAAAGAATGTGTTAAACTTTAGTTGTATTTGGGGTTGTTTTTATTTATTTACTTGGTTCTATTTGAATTTTTTTTGAGTTTAATAAGATTTTGTTATGAAAATAAAGTTTTGTGTTGTTTTTATGGGTTGTTCCAATCGGTATCGGCCAATCGCACTTGCAAAAATATCGGTGATCGGGATTGGCCAAGAAAATTGCAATCAGTGCATCCCTAAAAATAATCGTTTGTTGCAGCCCTAATATTATTACTACACCTTATTATTACCCTGGTCCAAAGTCTCCCTAACTGAGAATCTTTTTTCCCCCAAATATTTTTGGTTTAGACTCTAAATGGCTGGAAAGAAGTCTGGGTCAGACATTCATAATAATGGTGAGTATTTGCTTGGATTGCATAAGTAAATTGTATGTTATCATTGTAGTGTCACCTCTACCAGTATTTGTTAGCTTATGATAGTGTATGAAAACTGTTTAACATATGAATAATAAGGTCACATTATACATGCTGAATTTGAGTATATCTGGCTAAAGACCAAACAATACGAGTCAGGGTGAAATTTCACTTCGCTTGGTTTACTCGGCTATTCTGAATGATTTCTGTGGAACAGCACTTATCTTAGATAAGGAATGTGTATTCATTGATTACTTCTGTCCCTTTTACGTGCAGGCCCTGTCAGTTACCTGGATGATGTTCCTTTTAAGATTAATGACAAGTTCAAGTGTCCTGCCAAAGTTGGGTTTCCAATTGGATTTTGTCTTCCAGACTGGACCCCGCTGCTCTCAGATATACAAGTTAGTGCAGTTTCTGTTTATGTTGCCATATTTTCGCACAGAAATGTATGCAGGCGAATTTGTAGGTGCAAGGCAGGTAAACTTGGGCAGAACCCGTGCACAGAAATGCCTACAGGAATCTCTGTAGGACCATGCTTGAATCAGAGGAAGTTTATAGTTGTTCAAGTCATTGAAGTATGTAATGTGTGGGGTTTCCATAAAGCCATTCTTTCTTAGGGAGTATTAGTGATGATAATTAACCAGTACCTTGTTGCCCTGCCCTGCTGCTGCTGGCCCCGTCTCCTGCAGTACGACTTCTCATTGGAGCGGCGAAGCGTGCAGTGGGGCACGGACCTGGCCCTGGCAAGGAGTGCCCAGCACAAAGCGCAGCAGTGCGCTGAGGCCGACAACGGCAAGGCGGGAGAAGAGGCTCAGGACAGGGAGAGCGGGGGCCCTGGGGACAGGAAGCGGCCCTGCCCTCCAGAAGGGCTGGAGCCACACCCTCAACCACCACCTGCGCTGAACCCGGTGCTGGCTGGCCTGAGCCACAACGCCATCCTGACACCTCTGCCTGCTCCCAGCCGGAACCCCGCCCGCCCCCCCAGCCCCACGCCTCCACCTCCCCACAGCCTCAATCTGGCTGACTTTGAGCGTGAGGAAGATCCCTTCGACAAGCTAGAGCTCAAGACTTTGGACGACAAGGAGGAGCTGCGCAGCATCCTCCAGCAACAGTCAGCATCCCCCCCGGACCCCCCTGAACCTTCCCAGGCCAAGCCCCACCTCGTGCCCAAGCCTGATGGGCTGGTCGGCCTCCTGGAGCTGGATCGGGACACAGAGCGGCCCTGTAACATCCGCTCCCTCACTTTCCCTAAGCTGAGCGAGCCTGGGGACACAGGCAGTGTGCGCAAGGGGCTCCCAAACGGCTCCCCGCTGACCTCACTGCACAGGGGTCCACAGACAGACACTCCCCACAGTCACATGCACAATGGTGCAACCAAACAGGTGAGTGTGATCTCCATGGCATCCTAGTAACCAAAGAATTTTGGTTAATTTTGGTGTATATAAGGTTATGGCCAGAAACCAATGAAAACTTCCATTATATATGGCCATATTTGTGCACATGAGTAATTGTGTTTCCCTGATTTCAGGGAATACTTATGGCTGTAGCACTGGTCTGCAGCCACTGCCACCGATGACACTTTGTGTCTTAAGACAATAACTGAAAAATCATTCGATGGGTCTTTCAAGCTCTGCACAGGCATTAGCAGGTGCCAAGCTGCAATTGGTTATATTTTGAGACCGTTTACCCTAAAATTGAAGTGATGCCACTTAGTGGCAACAAAGAGAAGGTTGGAAGCAGATGACATTTGACATTGTTGATGTTGATATACTTGATGGATCTAATTACTGCTTCACAAAACATGATATGGAAGTAGATGTACACCTGCTTTCATTTTCAGAAAAACTGCCCCAAAATAAAGCGGCAGCAAAGTAAGGAAACGACAGCGGTAGAAGACAATTAGTCTTGTAAACACAGTAACTCTATAAGTGTTTTATGGATCTTTTTCAGACTTTGCAGGAACATTGTAGGGGTGACACACTGGAAGTGAACGCATTTTTTGAAGCATTGCTACATAGAGCCAATGAAGGCAGTTTAAGACATTTGAGTTAAGGTGATAATGGGATTAGAAGTGAGAGATCTTTTTCAACCTTTGCAGACGTGTTGGAAGGTTGAAGATCTGGACCTGATCAAATTTTGAGACGAATCACACCAAAACCGAAGCAGCACCGCATAGTGATATGAAAGAGCAGGCCAGCTCGGATATTTCATCTAGTCAGTATGATAACTGCAGAATTACTTCACGAGCACATTCTGTGGGTGAAGATCAGGACCAGTTCAATTTTGAGGAAATCACACCAAAATTTAAGCACTGCCACTTTGTGACAGCAAAAATGGATGAAATGATTAGAGGCTTACCCTTGTGAACAGGAGCACTCCATTTATTACTTTATTTACTCTATTTGATCTTTGATGGATCTTATTACTGCTTCATAAAAACATTATATGGATGAAACTGTAAACCTGAAAATCCTTCCCATGATTGACCCCAAATCAATCCAATATTGATACTACGCTACAGAGGGCAGCTAAGGGCTAACAGAGGCTACAGACACCATCTTGTGAACACAACCATCTGCCATCTACACATATTCCATTGATCTTTTTGCAGACATCCCAGGAACACTGTACAGGTTAGTGATTCTCAAGCTGTAGGGCATGAGATGATTTTTTTTTTTAATATTCCAAAATAAAGTTTATATTGATTTAATTTTAATTTTTTATTTTTTTTTGCTAGCTTCCCCATTTGGCAAATTTTAATCATAGCAGTCCTCTAGCCAGTTGGCGAAATGTACCATGGGGAACTTGGCAAAATTTTATTGTGGGAGAATTTAATCATGTCACATAGCCATTGTCAAGTCCAGTCCTGTGTAGTCAGTGGTGGCACATGAAAGAACAGGCACAACTCTGGGGATTACATTACGACAAGTCACACAAAGAACAAAGGAAGATAAATCAGCTCCTTGCCAAAAAAAAAATCACAGTTTCAGTTTACATCAGCAAATACTTAAGAGCCAATGGTTGCATAATTATTATGACTCGGCAATGTTATCCACTGAAAAAAGTGGATAAAAGTATGGTACTTTTAGTACGGTACTTTCGCTTTTCCATTGTTTTCCAGTCGAGTACCAGAACCGAAAGTACCAAACCAGGTGGGGTACTTATTTGGTACTTTGGTATTTTGGGGGCGTAGCGTGAAATGCTTTCATTGTCAATTGGTTATGCAAATAGCCTGATTCTGAAACACAATGTGACCACCGTCTTGGAAAAAAGTTTCAAACTCAGAAAACAATAATGAACAAAATAAATAAATAAATAAATAAATAAATATTGCGATCTGATTGGAAGAACAAATGCAACAAGATCAGGATGGCATAACAAGAAATTTACGGGAGTATGCATGTATTAAGTATTTTATTTAATATACTAGGGCAGCATGGTATTGGAGAATTTCCAGATATAGTGAAGTGATTTTGTTGTAATAAATATTGGGGTATTTATAAAGCAAAAATTAGTTAACAAATTTCTCACAAACCTGTCTTGGAGTGGCTTAAATGGCAAGGATGAAAATGACTATGACTGTCCTGGAGAACATATCGCGCTCATGTAAACGGAGCAGAGGTAAATTTTAAACTGATTCAAAAAACATATATTGGATTATCTAGAAAATGAATACTCATTAAAATTGCAAAGTTACCTAGGCTTTTCCCTGTGCCAAAGTAAAAATGTTTTAGTGAAACATTAACCCCCTGTGCTGTTCGTACAGAAGTGAAAGTAAGATCAAAGTGTAACTCACTAGTGATGTACTGTAAGAACTGTGTGTGCATAACAAACCATGTTAGATTTAATATCCAACATCGTCCAGCTTTATACTACAGGCATTTTTCGAATTGAGTACAAAATGCCCCGCCTCACGTTGTGCTTTTATTCAGCGCTGGGACCAGTTTTTACGGCAGTGGAAAACCAACACGAAAAAAGTACCGAACTTCTGGTACTTTGAGGTACCAAAAGTATGGTTCTTGCTGCAGTGGAAAAGCGGCCAAAGTGAACTCAACTGAGTACCTGTATCTACTGAATGGCCAGGTTATCCCATCGATGGATTTTTTTCTTTCCTAATGGCATGGGCATATTCCAGGATGAGGATGCCAAGATTCATTGGGCTCGAATTCTGAAGAGTGGTTCAGGGAGCATGCAGAATCATTTTCACAAATGAATTAACCACCACAGAGTCTTGACCTTAACTCCATTGAAAGTCTTTGGGATGTGCTGAAGAAGACTTTTACAGAGTGGTACAGCAACTCGTCTATCATCAGTACAAGATCTCTGTGAGAAATTAATGCAAATCTGGATGATATAAATGATCAGACAAGGTTCACATACGACACGGGTAACATGCCACAATTGGTAAATATTCGATTCAGTTTATTTTTATATAGCGGCCTTCACAACTGAGTTATCCCAGGGCACTTTACATGGGTGTAAATACAACTAATTACAACAACAGAACAAGGGGCTATGTACACAACACCCGCGAGCATGCTGGGATATGATAATCCCCCCCTGCACTACATTACTTTAAAAAAGCGTCACTCATTAACAAAAAATGCAGGATTTGGCCACAAGGTGGCATTTAGATGATGTCGCTCTTAAGCCCTTTTCAGACATGCACTGCCATCCTGTACTTTTTTTAGACATTTGTATATGTCTGTATATGTGAACAGAAATGCTGAAACAGTTGTACTGGACATTTAACAGACTTTACCCTGCTAGACCCCTAATGCAAAGTCCGGATAATTTCCGATTGATCCTCGGGTGTGAATGGAGCAGGGCATTTTCTGGTGAATTCAGCGTGAGTGAGTGGGCGTGTTAATGAAGTTTCTATCTAAAACGGAAGAATATGTAGCTGCTTCATGCCGGTTTACTATGGAAGCGTATTGCATTCATCTGGAATGAAAAGTCGGTTTTGTTTTTCCTAATCAATGACGTAGTCATATTTTTACGAGTAATATTTTCCTGTTTTTCTGAATTAACTAGACAACCTTTCTGTTTTTCATGGTGCGCGATCTGCATAGTTTAATCCACTTATGTTTTTATCTTGGTTTGAGACATTGGGAAATATTAATGTTTCTAAGTAATGTAGATGGAATTATCATTGGTTTATCAAAGAGGATGACTGTCATTATTTCGGAAAAACCAAACCGATTTTATTTCCAGATGAATGCAATACGCTTCCGTAGTATATGGCTTTCCATTATTTTGCTGATGTTGCTGGTACGTCCAAATAAATGTAGAATTGATATCAGAGCAGACACGGAAGTCATTGCGGAAGGATATATTATGTGTCCTATATTGTGTCCTGTATGTCCTGCTTGCTGCATGCTTTACCCCAGCGCCAGCCTGGATATTTCCAGTTGCTGTAAACGCTTCTGATGTGGAAAATCTTCAGCTGTGTGCTACATGTATGGAAGGGCAACTGTAGAAAATGTACGGACTTGAATAATTCTTTGGAAAATTGCTTTATATATGAACATGGTTTTATCTACAAGCAGCAAGGGATGAGAACAAACAAGAAAACCATTATGTTCCTTCATGAGCAGGTCAGCTGCCTTTTGTTTTCTTCAGTGCGGGTGTGACGCGTGTTAGACGGTTATCGTTTCAAAGTCAAAGTTGATATCGTTAGTGGAGGCTGCCAACATCACCACGATAATATCGACTTATTGCCCAAACCTATTAGCGATCAAATTTTCTGATCCAGAAATATGGAGAGAGAAGCAAAAAATGTCTTAATTGATGTATTAAATTGGTGTACAAAAATACATCCAGCTGCTCAGTTTTTGCTCTGCTCCATCTCTTTTCCTGCACTTCTGCATAGCTTCCAAGTTAGCGTTGGTGCTTGTGGGTCAAGCAATAAGTAAACTATTGCTATAAGTGCCTCCCCTGTAATTCATATTCAAATGAAACACACTTAGTCTGGAGTAGGTACTAAAATGGGGTTTTGAAACTGCTTCTGAGGAACTACAGTCGGCCAAGTTCCTGCAGTGTGAACACGACAAAAGTCCCTGGTACTTGGTAATGTGAAGCTTGCATGCAGTTGCTCGGCAATGGCGCTCAGTTGTTGTGCTGGGATTAATGCCAGAGGAAGTTTGGAACGATGCTGTTACTGAGTTAACAAAGCACTGGCAACTTTTACAGGCTATGCGCCTCGGCACTCAGCGACCCTGCCTTGTTACTTTAGGTGGCTGAGTTTCTGTTGTTCCTAAGTGATTCCACTTTGCAATATGCCACTTACAGTTAACCGTGGAACATCTAGCAGGGAAGGACTTTCACAAACTGACTTATTGCAAAGGTGGCATCCTATGGCAGTACCATATTTAAACTCACTGAGCTCTTCAGAATGACCCATTCTTTTACAAATGTTTATAAACCTGACTGCATGGCTAGGTGCTTTATTTTATACACCTGTGGCAATGGGTTTGAATAAACACCTGAATTCCTTAAGAGGTGTGTCACAGTACTTGTCAATGTAGTGTATGCATAGCCTGCTTTTTCACCACAAATGGTTAGTTGGGGTATACAGTAATATTGTTTATATGAATGATTATTTAATTTGGTAGCAAGTAAATTTGGTGAAATATTTCTGATCCATTTTTAGAAAGTTGTTATTGAATGAAACAAAGAAGCAGACTTGTATAAATCCTGTTGGCCATGGATTCTTCCTGTACCATATGGCATAACTTTTGTTTGAGCAACATGACCATTATATTTTCCTATTCTTAGCATATTCAAATAATGCCATTGTGGCACTGAATGTAGATAGTTTGCTATCTTAATTAAAATGTATTGATACAAGTATTTTAATGCTTTAACAATATAGGGGAAAAAATATTGGATCGATATCAAAATCAGCAAATAATTTTTTTATGTCAAGATCGAATCAGAACAAATATTATGGCATCTCTAATTTGTATGAGTACATCTGAGTGTCTGTGACCGTGGCAGATGCATTCCCAAGGGAACATGATACATACGTAAATGGTAACTAAATGACCGCAAAGCACAAGTACAAAATAAATTTGGAATATTAATTGTAATTAATAATATTCCTTTTTTTATTGCATCTGTCCTAGATGGAAAGTTAAGGTTCAGAAATTTCATGTCCAGACCATGATTTTGTTTCAACCAACCAGTTGACTATAAAGTCACATTCACAGAGTATTCCAGTAGTAGGTTGAAGAAGTAAATAATGGCCTGGATTTCCGATTTTTGAACCTGAACTTTCCACCACTGCTTCTCATATACAGATGGACCCCGAGTTACGATGGTTGGACTTATGATTTTTCAATCTCATGATCTTGGGATACTGCTGGGATGTACATGTCTCCCACCTTGTGAGATGCCTCACTCTCACCAGCGATCCACATAGTTCAGTTGTCTAGGGGTTGGAGCACATATTACTAAATTACAGCATGCTACTCCATACTGATTATTCTAAGTTATGGGATAACCTGGCCATTCAGTAGATTCAGGTACTCAACTTCCATAGTGCAAAAGAGAAATAAATAGTATATAAATATTTAAATGTATATAAAATACATTATAAAACACAGACATTACTTGTATGCCTTTGTGCATGTTTTAATGTCATTTATATTAATTATAATACTTATGTTTTAAGCTTTGGAGATTGAGGGAAATTTTGCATTACAAGTTGGCATGTAAGTGGATTGTGCAGCAAATGATTAAGTGTAATTTCCGAGTTACGTGTCACGACTAGGGCTCGGAGCGTTTGGGTAAAAATTGTCTAAACTTTCTTTGTGGAGGTAGCCCCTTGTTAGGCAAATGGGGTTTGTCTTTGCTAGCTATGTAACAATCACCCACTTTGTAGAAGACAAGGATCATTTTTAATAAATGTTGACAAACTTTACAGTTACACAGAATATAAATGAATGGCGATAAATATTTAGTATAAGTAGTCAATACAGAGTATAACTTGAAGTATGAATCTTACCTACAGATCCAACAAACCTGACATGAAATAACTGAAAATCCATTTTCTTGTTTAATTGATTTGTACGATCGGTCGCACAATGGCGCTCTCCCACTTTGCCACGTCAAGCTGAACAGTACTGCTGTCTTGCAGTCTTTTTGCCACTTAGCGGGTGTAACTACAGTGACTTCCACCTACTGTGACATACCCTCTATTGGCTTTCACATTTCCAGTTGATCCGAGCAGTAATTCTATAAGTTGGGGAGTGTGAGAGGACTAAGGCTTAGACTACCTCAGCGGGAGATGGGACTGTCTGGGGAATACAATCCCGTCATCGCCAACAGCCCCCTTTCTAGTTAAAAATCCTAAATTGTACTCTTTGAATGAAAACATTTACTGAGGTCTTAGACCATTATTTGTTGTTTTTCCATGTATGCCGTTTTATTTTTTATTGTTGTAATAAAGGTATGTACTGATGATGTCAATAGCCACTGAAAAGGCTAGTTGTTTTATTTTTCCCTGATAACTATCTGGCGCTGCTCAGCCACCCTATCTGTTCAGCCTATAGCACTCCCCAAGCTGGCACCTTGATAGCCGTGTGCAGTAATATCTGCCTCGCTTGCCTTGGATATATCGGTCAGCTTGACCCTGTAACAGCCCCCGATGCCTCTCCCTCCTAGGTTGACCCCTCGCCGGCCACCGCTGCCCCGGCTCCACCAAGTGTTGCCGAGCCCCCCAGTGGCAAAGTAGCCCCGTGTGGTTTGCTCCTCAGCCTGTCTCCCAGCGAGCGTACCTGCGTGGAGACCTTGGTGGGCATGGGCTATTCCTACGAGGGTGTCCTGAAGGCCATGCAGAGGCAGGGTCAGAATGTGGAGCAGGTAGGCTCACTCCTGGGCCCCTGAAGCTCTCTTTCTCGTGTCCCATTTCCTCAGCATCTGTTCTTCTTGTCCCAGGTTCTGGACTACCTGTTCATCCATGGGCGTCTGTGTGAGCGGGGCTTTGACTCCAGCACGGTGGAGGAATGCTTGGAAATGTACCAGTGCTCTGAGGAAAAGGTCAGTTTTACTACTTACTTACTACTGCAGTGAGCAGCTGCAGATTTCAGGCATTAACTGGTGAATCCTTGTCTGGGCCCCATTATCGATGATGGTTACTAACCTAACCTCACCGCATATCTCAAAGTTCCTATCAACAATGGTTTTGCATTTTGGGTTATTATTAACTTGTTTCATGCTATATTGGGTGAAAATTTAGATGTTAATTAATTATAAGCATCTATTCTTTGTATATATTAGTATGAATAGCTGTTCTTCCACCAGCTTTTAAGAGAAAATTGATTTTACTGGTAGATTTGGCCATTAAACCATTAAAATACAGGAAAGGTCAGGTATTGGTTTAGGGGCTGATCCCAGTTTCTCTCTCTCTCTCTCTCTCTCTCTCTCCCTCTCTTTCACTCTCTGTGCCTGTAGGCTTTAGAGTTCCTGCAGCTGATGACTCGCTTTGGGGAAATGGGCTTTGAAAGGGACACCATTAAGGAGGTGCTGCTGGTTCATAACAACGATCAGGACAAGGCGCTGGAGGACCTCATGGCCCGGGCGGCCGCTAGCTGAGGTTTCATGGCACCATCTCTCTCTTGGCCAGCCCCTGTGTCCTCCTCTATTCTAGAGTTGGTGCTTATTTGGGGCTGAACCTAGAACAGAAGACTATTTGCCTAACCTCCCTCCCCCCATCCCCATTTTGTAGTGTTATGATGAGGCTACGCGACAGCGCTGGGTGTAAATCCAGAGGGGAAGCCGCATAACGACATAGCGCTACAAGGGTAAGAGACACTCCCAGCTGTGAAGCTACCACTGCCTCCTGCTGCAGGCCCAGGCCGGGCTCACCTGGCTGACGGAGAAACCAAACACCTGAGTGAATGAGAGTGTGGAACGCAGAGCTCAAAGTGCCCTTTCTTCCTCTGGTGTTTCACTGTCCACTTAAATACTTGTCTGTTTGTCAGAGAGGGCAAACACTATTTTCGTTTCGACTCCCTTTTGTTTATATCTTAGGAACTTTATTAACAATTAATAAAGAAAACTACTGCGCACCCGGCTTTTGCTCTGGAACGGACTGTAGACGGCACAGAATGACCATGTGACATGAAATGCAGAAGCCACGTGGTACATCAAATAGGTGCACGGTCAGGATGGTTCAAACATTGCAACGGACACAGTGCGCAAATATTTATAAATATATATAGCTTGATTTATTTAAGTATGATAATGCATACATTCAGACAGTTTCAATAAATATTAATGCTCAAAAATGCTCATTGGTAAAATATTCCAGTGGTGTCTTTAAAATGTTAATGTGAGATTTGGAGAAAGATGAAAATTTTATTATGATTCTGTTATGCAGCCAACCTAAGGTACAATAGAGGTTGTTCCTGCTGTGGTGTATGACTGGGTGAGGAGGCTGTATGATGTTGATGGGGAGGTGCCTTTGGTAAATTCACCATCTGCTGCTCTCTACTAATCTGTTTCAATAGCCTAACCTGTGGTAGAGGGCTTTTTGAGAAATGACAATGGTGGGCGTCTGACACCCCCTACTGGTCTGTGGATAGACTGCTGTAAAGATTGCCCACCAAGGCATAAATGAAAAGAAACTGGAGCTAAATATTTCTGTGGATTTACCTTTTTATTTTCTGTAAACATTTGCCTCTTTCATTGGCTAATTATAGCGACAATAACATGTTTCTTTCCCTCCTAAATACCTTAGTTTTAAAATTAAATCATTGGTGGACATCTCTTGATCCTCTGGTTTGTTCTGAAGGTAAACAATGTATGAATTTCATTCACATTTGGGATTTTCAGTCAGTAAAGCCATTGAATATAAAGTTAATATATTACTTTTTTTTTACTGGCATCTAGAATTTGCTTTCTGAGAGGTCTTTAATGGTTTATTTCATGCAGATTTCCCACAATGGAGCTGTTTCTTGAACTGTGAAAACCAATGTTCCACAAAAAAAGAGTTGACACTGTCCTGTCAGTTACTTTATTTAAAAGTTTAGTAACTTTTTTTTTTTTATGGTTTCCAAAAACTGGATATAAGTAAGGGGCTCATGATTAGCAAATATGACCTCAGTCACACTATTGAATACTGAAAGGGCTTACATGTTCATATATCCTGCTTGCTTACTCTAGAAATTGGGAGTGGGAACAAATAGCACAAGAATCTGAACTAAAGTTTCACCAATGCAGCATGTGCTTTGCATAATAAACAAGGTAGGGCCTACACTCTGGTTCATTCTAGAGCCCTGATTAAAAAAGAAATAATAATAAAATCTTCAAAAATGTTGAAAATTTGAAGAAAAGGCATTTTCATGTATTGAATTTGATTGTAATTTGGCCAAAAGGTGCAGTATTGAAATGGTGACCAATTGGATATGGCCTTTTGAAATTTTTTTAGGTATGATTTGTCCCTCTGCACATCAAACTATTGAGGCCCTTATAGTCTGGTTCATTGAACTTCTCAGAGGTACAAGCAAGACCAGCCTTACAGCCATAAAAATCATTTAAAATAACTGAGCAGTCATTGCTGTTACTGAAGAATTAAAAAGCAGTGTTGCCATCAAGGTGTGTTTATACAATAAAACTGTTCTACAATGTATTGTGTTGCATTTTTGTGGACTGCATGGGGAAGGGTTTACAGTATTTATGAAAAGTATATTTGGCCCAATGTATCACTGGTAACCCAACACTCACCAAAATTGTGTTCTTAAACATATTTTCTGAAATGGAAGGCTGTGAAGTGATTGCACAAAGAAATCACTCTCATCATGGTTCCCGCACTGTAGGACAGATCAGACATTCAGTTCAATTTATTAGTTTAGCTTTGTACAGTACTCCCTGTAAAAAACTGTACCCAAAGAGCTTATTTTAAAAGCTCATCCAGAACATGCTCACAGTAAACCTGCAGCCTACTCAACAAAGCACATTGCAGGACAACAGTTGTTTAACTTGCAAAGAATATTGGACCAAAGTTATCTACCAGAAAGCTACGGAATTAAATTATAGAAGGAGCTGGTGAAAGGATCTCATAAGCTATCTCCTGAGTCAGTAAATGTGGTACAGCACGAACCCCATAGGATCTCTGTGCCTTTTGATGATTCCTAACAAGACGTCGGTTTGAGGCTGTACTAGATGTAGGGTTCACTTACTCTCTACTGCAATACAGCCTGCACCAGAAAAGGGTCATCCAGGAGAAGGGCTAGAAAATGTTTTTGGGAAAGAGACCACTGGAAAAATCACAACTGCTATATAACAAGCATAACATTCCATCTTATGATATAAGATTATGTCTCATGAAAGCCAAGGGGTTATATCTACCACACTTACAGGCAAATATGACATTGGTTAGGTCACCATTGTAGTAACTAATGTTTATATGGCTGTGACATCGCTCCTGTTTCAGGGGATTTGAGTATCTACAAAGTTGCTACCATCATCCTTTGCTGAACATCTCTCAGAGGTGAGAGATGTATTGGAAGCCTGGCCCTCAATGGAAAACTGGGCAAAGCTTCTGTTTTAAGTGAACAGTAACACTGCTAAAATGGTTCTTTGTAACATAACATGAATTAGTCGAGTACATAGTCATTAAGTCTGATCTTGCTGAAAAACCTATTACAATGTATTGCTTGGCGAAAAATGGAAATATTCTCGGTACATCTGTGGGCCCCTGAGCAAGACCCTTAAGCCCCACCTCCCTGGGTGCCCCTCGAGGTTGCTGCCCTTTACAGCCAAGCTTTCAATCACAGAGAGCAAGGTTAGGGGATGTGAGAAGACAAGTTCCCCACGTGGATCAATAAAGTATCTCAAAATAAGAATAATAAAAAATATATACATTGTGATATGTTATTATTTTATTATCATTATCATTAATAAACACAAAAGTAGTAATGTGTGGTCTAATGTACAACTGTATAATAGTTAGAGAAGAGTTCCTCTCCTGAGTGAATGGCTCTCAGTGCCACAAGGACAACGCATCTTAACGGCCTAGGAGGGGACAACAAGGATGTAGTAGCTCAAATGAAATCAAAACAGATCTAAGTCTATTTGTCATTAACACAGTTAACAGTACATACTCAGAACAATATGCAGTGAAATTATGCGGTCAGACGGCAAGGACAAAAATGATTATGACTGGCTCAGAAAATGGATTACAGCTCAGGCAAACACAGCAGCAGTAAACTTACCACTATTTTTTCTAACATATTATATATAATCTTAAAAAGGAACAATAATTAAATTGTTTTAATTAGTTTTCTTCACTTGCTCCGTCCATCTAATCCAACCTTGTTCCAAACTCATCAGCTTGTACTGGATTGGTCACCTGGATATGTGAACATTAATAAATGGATTTTCACATGAATAATCTGAGCTAGGGCTGAATGATTTACCGATTTCACATGGAAACCGCGATTTGAAACTTGCAATCAGCAAATGGCAAAGGCCAAGCAGCGTTAGCCACAAAATCCCTGTTTTTATTACTGGAATTGCTTTATTTTCATTACTTTGTTTAACTTAACACAGTCGTGGCTTTTGTGATAGTAGTTTTATGCGTCAGTGTTCTCTGCTAATTTGACCCTTGTGTACGTGGAACTTTCCGGAAACATGTTACTAAGGGAAAAAAGCGGTCGATCGCGACACTTAAAATGCAATCACTTTACCAGGTTCAGGTTGCTAGAGAATTGTTCTGTGGTTTATTAGGTGTATGCTCTATATAATCTTCGTCAGAATAAATACATTATAGATTCAATTAATATGTTTTCAGTCTTATTTATGGATTAATGTATAGCACAGTTCAGATTTCAGTGTACGGTTGTGCTCAGTTAGTTTTTCATACACTTAAAGTGAATACTGAACTAAGTTTTTAAAATCGCAGTCGCAGTATCTGTCAGATAAATCACAATTAGACTCACCCTTAGAAACAGGGTGAGGAGCTCGGACATTCAGCAGGAGCTCAAAGTAGAGCTGATGTTCCTCCACATAGAAAGGAACCAGTTGAGGTGGTTCAGGCATCTATCTAGGATGCCTCCTGGATGTCTCTCTATGGAGGTGTTTCAGGCAAGTACAACCAGGAGGAGGCCCTGGGGCAGACCCAGGATACGCAGGAGAGATTATACACTGCTCAAAAAAATAAAGGGAACACTTAAACAACACAATGTAACTCCAAGTCAATCACACTTCTGTGAAATCAAACTGTCCACTTAGGAAGCAACACTGATTGACAATCAATTTCACATGCTGTTGTGCAAATGGAATAGACAAATAGAAATTATAGGCAATTAGCAAGACATCCCCAATAAAGGAGCGGGTCTGCAGGTGGTGACCACAGACCACTTCTCAGTTCCTAGGCACAGCAATGCGAGCTGTGGCAAGAAGGTTTGCCGTCTCTGTCAGCCTAGTGTCCAGAGATGTGGAGACACTACCAGGAGACAGGCCAGTACATCAGGAGACGTGGAGGAGGCCGTAGGAGGGCAACAACCCAGCAGCAGGACCGCTACCTCTGCCTTTGTGCAAGGAGGAACAGGAGGAGCACTGCCAGAGCCCTGCAAAATGCATGGCAGCCTCCACCACCGGTGTGTGAATGTGTGTGTGGATGGGTGAATGTGAGGCAATTTGTAAAGCGCTTTGGTCAAAAGCGCTATATAAATGCAGTCCATTTACCATTTACCAAAATGACCTCCAGCGGGCCACAAATGTGCATGTGTCTGCTCAAACTGTCAGAAACCGACTCCATGAGGGTGGTATGAGGGCCCGACGTCCACAGGTGGGGGTTGTGCTTACAGCCCAACACCGTGCAGGACGTTTGGCATTTGCCAGAGAACATCAAATTTGCCACTGGCGCCCTGTGCTCTTCACAGATGAAAGCAGGTTCACACTGAGCACATGTGACAGAGTCTGGAGAGGCCATAGAAAATGTTCTGCAGCCTGCAACATCCTCCAGCATGACCGGTTTGGCAGTGGGTCAGTAATAGTGTGGGGTGGCATTTCTTGGAGGTCCGCAGAGCCCTCCATGTGCTCGCCAGAGGTAGCCTGACTGCCATTAGGTACTGAGATGCGATCCTCAGACCCCTTGTGAGACCATATGCTGGTGTTGTTGGCCCTGGGTTCCTCCTAATGCAAGACAATACTAAACCTCATGTGGCTGGAGTGTGTCAGCAGTTCCTGCAAGATGAAAGCACTGATGCTATGGACTAGCCTGCCCCTTCCCCAGACCTGAGTCCAATTGAGCACATCTGGAACATCATGTCTCGCTCCATCCACCAATTCCACGTTGCACCACAGACTGTCCAGGAGTTGGCGGATGCTTTAGTCCAGGTCTGGGAGGAGATCCCTCAGGAGACCA
>JAODKL010000118.1:24466961-24489090 GCA_026780765.1 Petrocephalus schoutedeni
AACCAGTCAAAGGACAGGAAGAACTGAACTATTTAGCCAACCATAGGAGCCTTTCAGGTTTAAAGTAGTTTCTAAAAACTGAAGTAGCTCAAAGCGTCCGGGGTGACATGGATTATTTGGTCACCCTACCATAAACGGTTTAGTTGCAATGCAAGCGAGCTCATGTCAAAACATTAAAGATATATATCTTGAACTGGGCCTGTCTGACACTGAACACAGAATATTTTGGCGACGTTTTGCAAATCTTACACAGCTTAAATCAACCAAAAATTTAAATACAAAATTTCCTTCAAATATTTTTCAAATACCCCCCTTTCTAGCTCACCTTCCATTTCCTCTTCGCTGTCAAGATCAGCCAGTGTTGGAGTATTGGGGAGGGAGAACACTGTAGACTGGCAGAGTGGGCACAGTTTAGCCACACTATTGATCACCATGCAGCCCAGAGTCACTGGCTCACCTGCAAAAAGTCAGACGATTTAACATGGTAGGAAACCTTAATTCCGCCAACTAGCATTCTTGTATCAGAAGATGGATCCTGTATTAATTTTTTTTTTAAATGACGGATCTAGGGACAAATAATAAATAAAAAAAACTTACTCACTTTCTAGTTTGCAGCTCCAGGTCAGTGTAAAGCCGTCTATAGTAAGATAAAAGTCTCTGAGGTCTTCAGGAAGAACACAGCCATTTTTCTGAAGTATAAAGTACAAGATGTGAGAGAATACCAACAAATTCACGGATGCCAAGATCCCAAAAACAGCCTAGAGGTACCCACCTGTTCCCACGAAAGAAGGCAACGTCTCTCAGCAGGCGCCCTTTCAACAAAGCGTACGTCCAATACCCCAGGAAGACTCTCTGTTTTTTAGCAGGAGATTTATCGTTAACCAATTATTATTTTCCTTACAGCAGCAAAAAGCCAAACAATATACTGGTCTTATTAGCGCAAGTTCGAAGTTCATAGTCCGCCACGGAATAAATGTACGTTTATTTATTTTTTGCAATCATCATGCAATTTAAATATGCATACAATAAGAACAATATATAATTTCCCAGCCGGCATTTCAACGTTTATTCACCGGTGAATCAAACATCATGGGTCTAGGTTGAATCATCATTTAATTTTGTTTCGATTCAGAAAATCGAATCAACGTTGAAATCGCGTTGGAATTGGAAATGACTTTCCAACAGGGGTGAATTAAGGGCTTGAGTCAACACTGATCCCCCCCCATGCACTTTAAGGCAAAAAGCGCGCAGTTAAGTGTTAATACAGGAAGTTAGTATTGAAGTTGCACTGATTTCTTAAAGAATGAATTGCCGGAAGATATTGAAAACTGAGGCAAGAGGAAAAATATTCCGAACACCATATTGTGCTCCTGATTTAAGTGTTTCGTTGACTTTTGTACAACCATTGAAATTCATCGTTGAACCAACAACTGGCATTATTTCACATAACACATTTCAACGTTGAAGGTCCATCATGTGCCAGCTGGGGTAGCTATAAATGAATCGGTTAAGCTACTACATTATACCGTCCACAATATTCATAATAAACATATAGCTACAAATCAGGAACATGGTGTAAAACATAAATCATACCTGATGTATATTTATGATATCGTCTTCACTAAATGGTAACAGAAATAGGAAAACCGCTAGATTTTGAATTTATACAATCAATGACTTACCAAGGACTCGTGTAATACCGAGTGTCAGTCTTTCAGCAAACCCTTTAAACCCTCGTATATCAGTATTTTCCTCCATAATTATATGGAATTCACTGAACCATTTGAGTCAATGTTTTGATGCGTGTATAATACTTAACTAGGCAGGTACACAGCAACTAGGATACATGTAGGCAACGAATGCAGGGAAGTGTAGTTTATACATGATCAAATACTACACTTCCCAAATATTCTAGTCGAGAGGTGACATTTTCAGCCAATCCGATCCTGAGTAACTTCCAGTTAACCAATCAAATCTTGTAAAAGAGGCGGTGCTACATGTTCCGCATAACGCTTGGCTCGATGGGAGTGGCGGTTGTTTCAATATGGCGGATGTGACCGGTTGGAATGGTAACGGTGGGATTTTCTGGATAAGGGATAGTATCCTTTTTCATATGTAGACTATGATAAATAATTGTAATCACCAGTAGTGCTTAATGTTTTAGCAATGACAGAACAGGGGTATAGCAGGCTGTATAGCATATCTACTTCATAAGGTGTTGGCTTGCTCTGAACTGTAATAGATGAGAAGTAACAAACTCTGACAGTTCGCTCTTGTTTATAAAACTTTGCGTTTTATGTAGAATGACATCCTGACTCGGTTTACTTGCTTATCAATAAATGCAACGAATTTATCTCTGTATCGTATGCTTTATCTTATTTTTGCTGCTTTTGGTACATTCCTTTTTTATTGATTTGGTAGTCATAAACGCAGAAAAAAATCTTAAAACAATAAAATTAACAAATATGTTTGCATTGATGGAATGAAGAGAGCACTAATCGGTTCAACTTTGTAGAATTTCGAACTTTTATGTGTACAAACGTGACATGTCCTTAAGATGGAAATTCACAGCGTCAGACGAAGATCAGCCCATGGTTTTCGTGCCTGGTGAGTGATACGAGTAAAACGATAAAACTTATGTTTACATGTTACATTTTCATGGTTTGTGCATGTGTAAATCCCCAGTATTCAAAATAAGATCCTTGAATGTTTTTAGCCACATGGGGGCAGTCGCGTAATTTGTGTGTCTTCTGAAAGGAACAGGCCAAAGTTTTCTCCCGCTTCACCAAGGACTTTTCCCTTATTCTAAAATAAGAAGCGCTTCATATTTTTCCTGTGACTTACGTTTTGTATTCCCTGAATTGTGTGTATCATAGGTGTGAGCAGAGAAAGGATCATGGGAATGAAGGAGGGGTCGGGGTGTGGTCTTGGCAGAAAGGGGAAGATGAAATCAAACATGGTGGATGGAAAAGCAGTAGCTGGCAGTGGGCCGAAGAGGAAGCTCAGCGTGGCCCCTGAACACAGGCTTAAGGCCTCCCCTGTCTGTGCTACTGCTCCAGCGGTGGCCGCGGTCAGGTCCCCAGCTGACAGCTGTTTTCTGCCCCCTTCTGTCCTCAGCACAGAGGTGGTAAGTTTGATCATCACTGGTTTCTGTGCTGGATCATTGCATAGTGCAGTGCTAGCAATGTGTTCACGTGTTTAATTACATTTATTATTTCTTTTGATTTATGTATTAGAAGTTTTTTTATATATTGCCTGCAATTTCAAGTGTTTGGCAGGGTCACTGTAATGTGTCTGGTCATTGCTACTGTCCTCAGCTTTGTGTAATTTAGACAAATGTGTGGTATTTGCATCTGTTTTCTGTATCACGGCTGCTAATGAGAATTCTGCCATTCAAAAAGTACTGTGGTCTTAAAGTGTCTCTTTATTATTCACAGTTTACAATCAGGTCACTGTTTAGTGGGCTGTTTTCAAAGGGTAACAGGCTGGTTTTTAATAATGGTTTTTGCAGGCCAAAGCAGCCCAAGTCAAGAGCCGTGCCTGTCTCAAGGACCTCTGTCCCGAAGACAAGCGCCGTATTGCCAACCTCATCCAGGAGCTGGCAAGGTGATGATTCAGTATCAGAGGGCTGTAGTGAGAAGTGATTGTGTACTGAGTAAACATGCTAAGTGGCTCACGGGGTGTTGTATGTTTAAAGCATGTGAGCGGGTATCCTCTCCGCAGGGTGACTGAGGAGAAGGATGAGACAATGCAGAGGCTTCACGATGAACAAGAATCTTTTGAGAGGAAAATCCAGCAGCTTGAAGAACAGAACCAGCTCATTGTTGAGGAACGTGAAGGTATCCTTTTCTGCCATGCTGGATAACCATGGTACAGTCATGCTAACTGCTGGGCCTAAAGCTGGTCTTCTGCCTGCTTTTAAAATTCTGATTTGTGCTTGTGCCATAGTTTTAAAGTAATTAAATTGTTTTGTGTGCAAGTTACTATTGTGGGAAAACTGAAAAGGACAAAATTCACAAAAACCAAAAGAACATTGTCACCTAGGCTGATATTTCTCCACTTGTCACAGTGGTACCAGTCATACATTAACAGTTAAATATATATTCTGTTGCTGAATGTTTCTCATAATGGTACATGTATTCATCACGCTGTTCGAGTAGTCGGCTGGGTGAAATTAATGACTGGAAACTTATGGAATAATGTGAGTTTGCATTGTGCACACCTCTTGTGCAGATGGTACAGAAGTACATTTATAACAGTGATGTGCCTAGAAGAGGGCTAGGCAGAATAATGAAAATACCTAAAAATATATTCATCTCAAGCACCTAATAAGGTGTTTGACTTCCCTTTGCATTCAGAACAGCCTCTGTTCTTGAAATCTTGATCTGTATGTAGTGGGATATTGGGACATTCTTCAAGAATTAAAGCCTGCAGTTCTTTAAGGGATTAAGGGGGTAGGTATATACTCTGTTATCTGTGCTTTAGAACTTCCATTGAAGGTTCAGATATGATTTTTTTTCTTCTGGTGAATGAAAAGGTCATGTACAGTGCTTGGCCACTTCCTGGTTTCCATGAAACCAGTTTTCAGTTTTTAGCAGTGTCTGTGGGATCATTATCTTCATGGAATAATGGAAAGTTCTTGAAGGAATAGTGATTGCACCATTGGGTGCACCCTCTCCCACATGAAGTTCTTGTCTTTCTTTGCTATGTGGTTATGCAGGGCAATCATCACAACTAATGATACTCATAGGGTGGCTGTCCATAACATCGTGGATTCCGCTACAAGTTTGCTATGTCCAAGTCTCGGTCTGTCTGGATGTAGGTGAAAGACGGCTCATCAAACCATATTAATGTTTCCCTGCTGCTCAGAACGTTGTCCACTTTGCAGCCGACATATGAGCATTGGCCTCAGATTCAAGTGGTTTCTGAATGGCTTAGCTTAGCTTAGTGAATCTCTCAATAATTGAATTTTCCTGCCTGTGGGTCACAGGGGTCCTGTGCTAATTTTTGTGGCTATACTTATTTTCTTTAATGCGTTTTGTAGGAGGGACAGAGTTTGATAGCACTGTATATGGACTGAAAAAGAGGTCTGGAACCTTTATAATGAAGCATATATGGTAGGGATGTGCATTTCCATCACTGAAGCTGATGCAATACATCAATGAGCCAATACATTAAAGATAGATATGAACTAACTACGATATATGATTCACCACTGTTGTGATTCAGTGCAATTTGCCACAATGTGATGCAAAAGATCATGATGTTCTGCGATTCTGTATGATAATACTGAAATTAAAATAAAATGGAGCTTGAAATACTGATTTTATTTTTTTATATTTTATTATATGTATAATTATATATTAATAAATTAGATTCTACAGATGCAAACCTGTTAGAAATGATGTATCCCAAGTTTGTCTTGAAATCATATCCCGTGCACACTTTTGTAATCGGGACAGTTGTATCCTTAACTTTTATGCTGGTGCAACGATTCTTACATCCTGAAAATCTGTATTATAAATATAAGTAGTAAATATTCGGTTCATTGCTTGGGGAAACTAAAATGTTTTAAAAAAGAAGGAAGAAATAGCCAAAATTTGTCCCACATCTCTTACTTTACTCGTAACGCTAGGGGGCAGTGTTTCTCTTCCTTTTTTTCCCCTCTTTTAGAATACCCAGGAACACAAACCTGACCCGTGGAAGCTAGCTGCCTTGTGCGAATGGTATTTAGGGGTCATCTTGGCTATTTTTTTAAGCAAATTGGCCATTGGTTCTGGATTTAGTGCTTGCAGGAAGATTTGTCTGAATTCACTGCTGTGGTCTCCTGGCCATTTAGTTTAGTGCTGAGGTTTACCCTGAATGGAAGCTGAATGGTTTTACTTAAGGTTTCTGTATACTAACGTTTTATACTCAGAATTTTGAAGGATAAAGTATATTTGTCGTTGGTTCCTTACCTCTGTTTGCGTGGTTGCTTTAATGAGACGGTGGTATAACTTCCTAAATTGACAGTGTGATGTGAACTATGCAGTTTTCTTCCAAAACAGCTACCAAATTTTTCAAATATTTGTCAAATATTGGGTATATTAATAAGGATATATTGGGATTTGACTAATATTCCATACATCAGTCAATTCACAATACATGCAGGTAATGGTTTTAGGTAAAAATATTCTCATCTAAATATTTAATAGTTTCCTGGTGAGATTCATCTCCCTTTTTTTGTGGATTCACCTTGATTCTGGGGATTTGGCTGTCGTAATTTGACTCTCCGTTTACTGAAACACTGCGGAGAAATTGCGGCCAAATAATTACACAATTGGCATCAAAGCTCAAATTATGAATTCTCAACTTGATTAACTGAACTTACATTCTGAACTCGGCATTTGTGTGAAACTTTTAAAAATGACTACGTTTGACAAATCATATGAAAGGATCCTTTGGAGGTGATGACGATGAAAGCAGTGCTTTCTCTAAAGTACAGGAAGTCATAAAACACGTTTGAGATGAGGATTGAATATAGTTTTTAAAGGTTACAGGGACACCAAAGGCAAACAGCTTTCAAGAGCAATGTAAAGAGAGCCGATAATTTTGTAACAATAACCCCAACCCCAAGTTGGAACTTATCTGGAAGATGTATCGTTCTTTTATAAAATCATTACTTTTGTTCTGCATAGAGCGATAGTGTGAATTTACTTGCAGAATTAAATTTGGGTTATCGGTCCTGCACTTGGCGTTCCAGGACAAACTTGAGAGCTGTTCTGTTGCAGTGTACTGTGAGCTATTGCAAAGATATTGCATCGTTAAAGCTTTGCATTGCAGCTTCTGGTTTGTAGATGCTACTATAAAATGGTAAAATAGCAAAATAGTTAGTAATGCATCAAGAAGCATTTAACATCAACGGCATAAGACGTCGGACTATTCACTCAATAGATGTGAGGCAAAGTTTAGATTAAAATATTTTTATTTCTTTTTAATTCATTTTCCTTATTCTGTAAACTGAGCATACATGTTTTATGTGAAGGTTGTCCATAATTTCTTGGTCATTGATCCTAAAGCTTATTCTTTTTGTTGAAGAATATTCAAACTGTAGTGTTCATCCCTGCGGTGAACAAACTAATCTTATCGCATGCCAGTACACACCAGTGGTTGTATTCAACCTGAACCCCAATTTCAAGCTCCATATGATTTTTCATAGCTTTGTCCAAGCAGCATTAAAATATTCCTTTTGTATTTTTTTCATTCCTCCATGGATTAGATTTCATTACTTTACTTCTGGGTCTACTGACAGAGGAGTGAATCGCGTTGACAATTTCTGTTGTAGAATTGTATGTGCAAGTTCTGATTTCTGGTATTTTTGCACAGAGAGGAAGGTGTCTCTCACAGCCTCCTGATGTAAGGCTCCTGTAACTGTCTGATTGGCCTGCTTCCTGGGAAGGGTCGTTTCGCTTGGCACTCTGGAAGAACGTTATTGGTTACAGCCCAGCTATTCCAGATTACGAAGCTGTGTGAATCTTCACATTAATGTATTAATTTATGTTTGTGCTTGATGTGTCTGAATTGACTTGTCTGCATAAATAAATATATTCAGTGTATTTTGTGCAAGCTAGGGTTTTGGTTTACAGTACTGGTCAAGGTTAATTTCTGTCATAAATGAAGTTCCTGTTCTTGAACTTGTATATACGGGTAGATATTTTATACATTTAGGTTAGTTAGACATTGAGACACCTTCTCCTGGGTGGTCATCAGTAAGTATCATGTTTATTTGAAACATGTTTCATAATGTTTGTATGTTCCTTTGTTAAATTTAAGTGCAAACTTATACAGCCTTTATCCCCCCCAACATGTAATATTGAATCGAGTGCATAACCATTTGGAATCATCAGCAAGCTTCGGCCCCTTCTGGAGCTCCTGCCTGGCCCAATTGTTTTGGTTTGCAAGTGCTGTCTGTGGAGACAGTCTGTGCTCCAGTCTTTTTGCATTGGCTGATACTTTGTGCTACTGGAAGATCCTTATCTGCTGCTTCCTGATTGTCTAGGTCAAGTGGGTGTCAGGAACAATCTGCAAAGTGCTTTTCCCCCGAAGGGACATCACTGTGTCCTCCTCCTGAAAGGTCATATGTTGTAATGCATTTGTCTTGTAAGAATGAACTTCACGATGTAAGACTGAGCATTAGGATGTGTTATTTGCCCTTTGGGGAGTTTCTCTAGGTAAACTGGAAAGAATCAAAGAGGCTGATGTCATGAACAGCACTGATGCCTTCAGGTTTGAATTCTGCTTCTACGCTGTAGCTTTTCCCTGTTTGTGGCTACAAGAAGTCCTTGTAAATTGGTGCCTAAATTCCCAGGCCTCCCGAACGAGGTGTGCTGTGCATCATGTCCCAGGCTTTCTGGGAATGCTTCCAGATCATCATGAACATGGTGGATGGTGCCAGGTTTTTGTCTAGTGGGCGCTGGATTGTCTGCTCGCAGATTCCCGACGTGGAGTCTCCGTATCTGACTCCTTAACTTGCCATCCAGGCCTGCAGCAGCAGTATCGCGAGTGTCAGGAGCTGCTGTCACTCTACCAGCAATATCTGTCCCAGCAGCAGGAGAAGCTCAGCCAGTCATGCTCCCAGCGCAAGGTGAGCTCTGCTTAAATTTACTCTCTGTGGCCATTACTCACTCCAATGCTGCCTTTGTGTTTGACAGGCGGATCATTTGGCCGCTCTCAGTTCAAACTTCTTCAAGTTTTATTGTCACTAGTTTGCAGGAACATTGTGAAATTCTTATGCTACAGCTGGGAGTAGGTGACCGGAGTACAAGGGGACAATTGGACAAATTGTAGTGCAATACATGGCTAAGCGTCAATGTGATAAGCAACAACGGTGCATAACCTATAATAATAATAACCTAAAGAACAGTAACCAAAACATATACTATATTGCCAAACATATCTGGACGCCTGCCTTTACAAACACATGAATTTCAATGACATCCCATTCTTAATACATAGGTTTTAATATAGAGTTGGCCCACCCTTTGCAGCTATAACAGCTTCAACTCTTCTGGGAAGGCTTTCCATGTTGGAACAGGAAGGGGCCATCCCCAAACTGTTCCCACAAAGTTGGGAGCATGAAATTGTCCCAAATGGCTTCATATGCTGAAGCATTACGAGTTCCTCTCACTGGAACCAAGGGGCCAAACACAACCCCTGAAAAACATCCCCACTCCATAAGGAGGACACGTCTCCACTGCTCTAGAGTGCAGTGGCAGTGTGCTTTACACCACTGCATCTGACGCATTGTATTGCACTTAGTGATGTAAGGCAGCTGCTCGGCCATGGAAACCCATTCCATGAAGCTCTCTATGCACTGTTCTTATGCTAATCTGAAGGCCACACAAAGTTTGGAGGTTTTGTAGCTATTGACTCTGCATTCAACAGTGTGACACTGTGTGCCTCAGCATGCACTGTCCCCGCTCTGTGATTTTATGGTGCCTACCGCTTTGTGGCTGAGTTGCTGGTGTTCCCAATTGCTTCCACTTTGTTATAATGTTATAATACCACTAACAGCTGACCGTGGAATATTTAGTAGGGAGGAAATATCACGAATGGTGCAGGTGGCATCCTATCATGGTACCACGCTTAAATTCATTGAGCTCCTGAAAGTGACCCATTCTTTCACAAATGTTTGTAGAAGCAGTCTGCATGCCTAGGTGCTTGACTTTATGCAGCTGTGGCCATGGAAGTAATTGGAACACCTAAAATCAATGATTTAGTGGGGTGTCCCAATACTTTTGGCAATGCAGTGCAGGTGTTGCAGTGGCGATGTGGATGTGCAAATAAGCACAAAAGGAATAAAGAACAGATACTTTCTTTGTGTGTATATTTCAAAGTGAGAACTGTGCTGTACTTTATGTGCCAAGAACAGTATACTGTGCATGCACTGGAATCAGTCACATTAACAATCCATACTTTGCCTATAAAACGGGAGAGAGCCAAGCCATTAGTATTAGTATTATCAAAGTCTAGTTTTCTGCTGGTTTCTGTGAATGACAAAATACGTAATTTAGTGAAATTTTGGATTTTTTATTATATATATATTTTTTATATCTTCTTGTGGGCCTGACAGTTATATATCAAAGTCATGGACTATTAAATGCTGTCATACTGTATCTCTTTTAAAAAAAAAAAAAGCATGAAATGCCGTCACATGAATGAACCTCGGGAGAAACCTGAGAGGCATGGAAGCTTGCTGCTGCTGCTGCTGACGCGGAGATGGGCCCGGGAGATGGCAGTTAAAGCAGCAGACCCTGTGCTTAATCAGTGTCCTGTCAGCCTGCTGTTAGCCCATGCTAATGACACAGGTGCTCAGGGCCACGCAGTGCTGCCGTGACTAGAGGAGGACACTGAGTCACTAATGGCCTGGCTTGCTGTTAATGTTAATGATGATCCATGTGTTTGCTGGGGGAGTGCTGGGCCTCGGGGGCTCCCTGCGTACAGCAGTCAGTGACCACTGGCCATAAGCTGCTCTTCACAAGGCCTCCTTCTTTCCTTTTTTTTTCCCCTTCTGCGTGGGCACAAGTTTGTGTCAGTGGCTGCGCTGTTGATGACTCAAGCCCGCGCTGAGGTGCTCTCCCCGTCGCGGAGCTGTGCAATGCCCAGAGCGATTAGCGCTCACGCCGTTCTTTGTTAGCCTCCATCGCTGATGATTCTGCCTGTAGCCATCGGCTCTGGCCGTGGCTGAATGGTGTCGGCTGACTCTCTGCTCCCCTTTCTCGTCAGACCCCGCTTTCCTTAGCTTCTGCATGGCCCCTCCCAGTTTAAATAGACCATGAGCGTTGGTGACGTTTGTGATCTTCAGTTTCAATACCTTAAAGCATTTTAAACGTACCAATCCTTTTTTTGCTATGATTTGATTTTTAATCCCTACCATATGGTTTATTTATATTATTCTAAATAAAAACTGTGATTTTTTTCATTTTTTATTATTCATCATTATTATATTATATTATGATATTCAACTCCTTTGAATAACAGAGGGCATAGTCCCTGCTTTCCTTACTTCTGCTACAGTGTTTTCTGCTGCTGTTCTGCTTATAGGTTTCAGTTACCCAATTATCTTACTTTGGACCAGGCTTGCTGCCCTGGACACATCTTCTTCAGGCTCCCTTGCAGCAATGCATCTTTAAATGTCCTGCAATCTTTACTCAGCCAGTCAGTGTCTCATTGTCTTCTATGCGGTTGACGTTTTATTGTTGGCGTTTATTATGTTTTCATGTTTACAAAGTGTATTAATTGGTATCAGTTACGTCCTTAAGAGTTATAACGTGAAATATAGTGGGTGAGTGGATGGGGTTGTTGCTGCTGATGGTTGGGACGCCTTGTACCCCATTTACACGGCTAGATGTTTTACTGGAGTAGTTTGAAGCATTAACCATTACAGATCTACTCCACATGGCTGCAGACTCCTCTTCCTTTAACTCCTGCAGCAGGTGAGCAGCGATGGACATGTTCCTGCCAGGCCATTGAGAACGGCTGGGCATGACGGCTCTTACTTGGGCCTCCCCAGCCATGAAGCAGTAAGAGGAGGAGGACCGAGAAGGTCCAGGACTGACACTTCCACCCAGCGCCTGTCCAATAGCTACCAGCTTGGTGACCTACCTGAGAGAGCGTCCCAGGTCACTGGCACTCAAGGAGTAAGACGAGGACCTCAACATCCAGGAGCCTTCAAGTGTGCAGGGTCTGTCACCGTGGACTCGGGAGCCTGCAGGACAACCACAGAGACATGCGGTTCTTTCTGTTCCCCCTGTGAGATGAGTCCCAGGATAGAGGACGGTGGGCCAGGCTCAAGTGAGGTGGTTGTCATGGCACCCCCTGCTGGCCAGGAGGACTGGCAGGAGAGGAGGAATCGTCTCCTGCTGCAGAAGATGGAGCTGGAGGTGGAACGCGAGCGGCTTCAGGCTCGCTTAGCTCAGCAGGAAGAGCGCTTACTGCAACAGAAGCAGCACCTGCGTCAGTCTCGCTCAGAGCCCGGCAGGTAAGTGCAGGTTTGATGCCTCGGCTGCAGCTATGAGGATGGCTCTGTCAGTATCACCTTCAGTCTCACGGTACCCCAGGTTGCCAGATGTGCCAGTGGGGGGAACCGACAGCGGCGCCAATGGGCTGCAGCCGCAGACGCAAAACGCCTCACACGGGTAAGCCGGGGAGCTGCTGCATGCTGTCACGCCTTTTCACAAACTTCCTTTCTGAGCACAGCTGTCCTGCACTGCTTGTTATGTCTAGCAAACACAAACAGCCAGTTCTGTTATGAAAATGTTTTAGTCGAAGAAATGGAGAAATACTTCTGTTTCTTAGCATTATGTCAGGGACAGTGAGCGGAGGGTTTCAGTTTCGGAGGCCGCTGTGTGTAATCCGGCGCGTCCGCTCTGTGCCTGACGCCTGGCTCCCGTCCGCACATGCTCAGTGGTGCCGGCGTGTGGGCTTCTGTCTCCAGCTCAGTGAAGAAGTCAGCGTCCTGACAGGCTGTCGTTGCTTCATGTCGCCCAGCACTTGATTAATGTGCCGCTCTGGCATAATTAGGAGGAATTAAAGGTGTTTAAAATGAGTTTTCTCCCTGAAGGAATCTTGCCTGACAATGCAGTGCTGAATAATTCAGAGTCTCTTCAGCCTGCGAGCTGCCCGGCTTTTAGCTGCGGGGACCTATCTGGGGGGGTCCTTTCACAGGGATACCACGCTTCAGCTTTGTTATGAGGAATTAGATGGGGATGAAAGGGAGGGGGGGGGCAATGTGATGGTAAGCCAAGGTAATGGGCCTTCCCCTCTGTCCCGGTGATATCTGACCCACCCCACAGTGTCAGCGCCCCTCCGGTTTGGCACAAAGAGAATCCGACATGCTCAATGAGTAGGGGGCGAATCAGTGCGAACTGTTCGTAATGATTTCATGGAAGGCCTAGCGCTGTGTTCGCAGTGATTCGAGCTGTCAGATGGATGTGCGGGTTCTGCCGCCTGGCACAGCGGGGCAGCCAGGCACTGACAAAGGCGCCATGTCCCGCCCTTTACAACAGCCTCTGCTTTCGGGGGGTAAGTGCAATGCTCTGTGAATAGCTGTACATATTGCTTTGCTGTAATTTGCTTTTAATTGACATCAGGCTTGTTGAAGCACGTGCAGATCTTAAGATTTACCCTGCAACTTTTATCTTAGTCCTGTCTTTCTGGATTCATGTCTGCTGTTCGAGAAGAGGCACACTGTGTATAACGGCTGGAAATACAAATAATAAGAGCTTTGTAGAGCTCAGAGCATCTGATTATTTTTCAGTGAAACTGAATGCACGGAAACGGAGTAGTTTTCATACAGTGTCTGTCGTGTTTCCCATAATGGGAATTTATGTAAACATTGATTGATGGAAGTCATTCAGGAGCGCGTGTGGTGGTTGTTGAGATCAGGAAAATAATGATGTTTGCCTATTGCATAAATTTAATGCTCCGGGGTTTTGTTCCAAATCAACATGAATTGGAACAAAGCTGCAGCGTATTGATGTCTGAGGTTGATTCACTTCAGGAAGCTATTCGTTTTCACCCTTCTATACCTGTCTCCATTGTGTTCTTGGGATATCTCCAGCTTTTGCTTGAAATTGCCGTTTAAATGAGTCTTGCACTAATGCAGTTTCTTATGGGATGTTCAGGGGCCGTGACCCTGGCCACTAAACATGCTGCCACCTCCCCAATGGTTCCCGGCGTCCAGCTCCAGTCTGTTCCTTCAGCGGCAGCTAAGACCCCCCGCAGCTGGTAAGTGCCAGCTGTTCCTGCTCCAGCCTCGGCGTGCAAAGCGCTGGTCCGGGTGAAGATATCGATCAGACCCGCGGCCTAAATAAAGGCTTGCTCTTCATCGTGCCGCTGAACCAACAGGGCTTTGCACTCTTCGATTTGTTTGTTTTATTGTGACTAGTGCCTGTTTTAGAATAGCGAACAGAAGTGTGGAATCGTTACATGCAAAAAAAAAAAAAAACAAAATGTACACATTTTTAGTCACGCTCTTCATTCTGCTTATAGATCTGTAGATTTATAGATCTGTAGATGAGTATTTTTGGTTTGCTTATGTAATGTTACTTAACACACAGGTCTTACTTGATTATGAAGACCATTCATAAGGTACATTAAAAAACAGTTTTCTTTTTTGTAACATGGAAGATCTCTGTTCTCTCTTCCGTACTGCAGTGAGTCACCAACTGACTCAGTTGGTCCTTAAAATAGGACACTCTTGTGAGGTAATACCTAGTGAAATCTAGTGCCTACCACACTGGCATTATAGTTCTTATTTAATTACATTTATTATTTCCAGCAAATCAAGAAAGTGCGTAGCCTGGCACGGATATGTGTTGCTGCGTACGGCTGAATAATCTTCTCCGAGAGTGGGGCTTGGGTCATGACGCATGCTAGTGTGTCTGAAAGAGGGGGAAATGAAGCATAAGGCGAAGGCGCGAGCAGAGAATGCAGCAGCGGGGCTATCGGATGGGGCGAATGGGGGCCTCGCCCTGGAGGTGCCTGGCAGCCTCATGGTGCCATTAACTGCCGATCCGGGTCCAGCAGTGGCTGTAATTGAATAGAGCGCTTTGCTTGTGGGGGAGAAGAGGCTGCATCCCTCCCCCAGTGATGAGGAAGAAAGGAGAGGATGAATCACAATCTGCTGCGTGCCTCTCTGAAAGAAAAGCAAAGGATATTTATTACCTTTACCCATTTCCCCTATAAGAGTCCAGGTAATTACTCTGACAGTGAGTTGTCTGTAATACAGTGTTTCTCTTTATTATAATACAATACTTATGATTTTCTTAACCAGAAATTCTAAAACACTCCTTTTTAATGTTTTGGCATGCTATTATTCTGCAGGAGTTTTAAATGTAATTTCGGGTTAATTATATAAAAGAAATATAATTTGAGTAGAAAAATTACAAGAAATGAATGCATTTTTCCCACTCTGGAATGTTACTGCATGTGATCTACTTAACTTTGAAGCAAGTGACTAGTCTGGACCTGGCCCTCAATTCAGGGTTTTCCAGGCCAGTGTTACCTATCACCACCTTCCGTCTGGCTGTAAAATACAAGCTGAGAGCAGTGACATGTTTGTCAGCAGGCAGATTGCTTTACTGTCCCTGCACTGCCCCCCCCCCCCCCCCCCCCCCCCCCATGGCTATAAATGGGGGAAAAAAACCTTAAAGGCTAATTACCCCCCTGGCCTTGACTGCATGGCTCTAGCTGCTGAGAATACCCGCCATACAACGTGGGTCCTGCTAATAAGCACTGAAGAAATTCCGTTTATGTGTCTGAGTGTGATAAATATTAGATTGTGGTTTACAGTGGTCCAGCTCTGCATTATTCATCACAGGGGGGTTTTGAGGATCAATGCGGCGTGTCATTTTAAAGGGCTTCTTCTCGGCAGCTGCTGGAAGGCTGAGTAGGTTGGCAGACCTGTTGGCTGCAGCTGTCACGTGCTGTTCCGGGTTTCAGGGGCGGGAACGAGCCCTTCCTGCCACCGGGTGGTCATTTTGAAATATTTAATATTTATCATTTTATCATTTCCTCCTCCTCTACCCTTGAGCAGGGTAACTGCTACCAGCAGTGTTCCATAGGTCTGCTGGATACTGGGCTTACTGTTATAAGTGTCGTATCTGATGCTTACTGCAAAAAAAAAACACAAAGACACAAGTGAAGTGGCAAATACTTTTTTTTTTTTTATAGGGAATGACTTGTTAGGCAGATGGTATAAATGGTGCTTGCTACACCGTGGTCAGAACAGCATGTGCTATAGTGTAGGAATGGGCATTTCAGATGGAATTACTAGTTGAATTTCACCAGTTATGATTCTAATGTTGTTCGATTAATCCCACCTCCCGCACACATGGAGAAATGTGTATGGAGTATGGATCAAAATATCTCATTTTGTATGGAAAGAAAGAAATATTAGTGTTGCTGCAAACCTGTAATGTAAAACATTAAAGTGAATACATGGAATTGAAATAAATTGAATTGAAGAGACAGCTCAAGTGCACTAGCATACCATAGTGTCTAACAGCCCGTGCCTTTGGCATTTATGCTTTTGCTATGCTGTCATGATGGGCAACTTAACCATAATCCCATTATCTTTGCTTTCTTCCCGTTCACTTTACTTGTTTTAAGTCATCTTCATCTTATTTGATTTTATTGACTTGATTTTTTTCCATACCTTGAGTGACTGCAAACTTGTGTGTCTAATCAATAGGAGACTGTTTTGAGAATAAGAACTAGTAGATATCGTAGCTTTTTGCAATGTTGGCATTTCTCTTTAACGGGCCCTCCTGGAAATTAGAAAATCCTCTCACAGCCAGTGCAGAATAGGCTGCACGCTGTGTCCAACCACACCCTGCTGTTTTCTACCGACTGTGAGGAAATTGACATGGTCTGGCTGCGTACATATATAATACTGTTTGGGTTTTAAATGAAAAGGTCATCCAGGTGTTACAGGCAGAGACAATAAACAACTAAACTACTAATCACAGGAAAGAACAATGCTTTTCATATGGTGGTGTATATGCAAATCAGTATTTAAGAAATGCTGTATATGAATGTGCTTTGACTCTTTGTCCCAGTAATCACTGCCATTATTCAGTGAGGGAGGTGGTTTCTGAAGGCCTCTGGATTTCCCTATGAAGTAATATTAAACAAATAATAAATGCACAGACATAGTCTGCGCCCTTAAAGGATTAAATTTGTGAGCATTGTTGTCATTCTGCCCTATAATAAGCATGAATTTAGATGTAGTGTTTAGCTTTTTGAGTTGCACAGGATGTCTCCATGCAGATCCCTGAGAGGTGCCATCTAACCCTGAGGTCAGTGATTCCTGAACAGAGCCCATGAGGGAGTAATGCCACGGGCATAATGAGGGCAGTGTCTCTCTAAGCAATGCTGTCTCATGGCCACTCAAACCTGAACCATGAGGAGAGCATTAAACACCCTGGGCTAAATGTTTTCCTGCCAGGGCCATCAGTATTCTCCCTCCCATCAATTCCCCCTGTGTGAACTCCCCCACTCAAATTGTGGACCCCTTGTCTTGTTATAGATTCCAGCTCCCTGTAGGAGATGCATTATTCATATTGGCTGTGTCATCTGGTGATGGATGGCTGTTTGAGAGGGCTAAATCAACAAATAAAAATGCAAATGTTCAAATTTTAGAAAGCAAGCCAGGTTGAAGCCCCTCCCACTATGCTCCCACTAACTGATACTGACATGCCCACAGAGACAGATTTGCTTTGCTTTAATTTTTGGTACTTACAACCTTTCGCACCTACATTTATTGGCTGCTGATGCTGTTCTGTCCTGGTTTGTTCACCACTATCGATAGTCCTGCATCGAGTAAATAATTGTTTTTAACATCAGGCAGTTTTACAAGAATAAAGGGGGAAATGTTTCTTATGCACATCAATATTATTGTCAGATCTTTGTTTTGAGGAGAGCCCTTATGCAATAGCAGCTCATATCATCTCTGGAAGCCCTTTATATATTCATACCCTGCATCACCGGCAATTCACGAATGCAAAATGCAAATGAGCGCTGCTTAAAATGAGCAGGGAGCTGTGTTAGCAACATCAGAGCGGCACGGCTGGAGAGTTCATGTTTTAAATCTGAAACATGCTTGTCCGTCTCTGCATTTACTGAATAATTTATCAAGGAGCCAGACTGCTGGTTTGAATCTCTATTAGCTTTATCTTTCTATTTATTTATTCATTCTCCTTTTTATTCATGCATATTTCCACGAGACGACCTGTAAGTTAGTTCTGTGTTTTCCACCGCACCTGTATAATGACTTGTAGGGTTCCTGGGTGTATCTCTCGGGCCAGGCCGCTCCAGGGCCAGTGAATTTCTGCTATTGATAATGGATACCTCTGCAATTTGCATTTACATTTATTAGCAGATGTTTTTGTGCAAAGAGACATACAAATGAGGAGAGGTCAGAGAGCAGGGTCTTCCCCAGAGTGCTTGGGTTGCGGGGGCATTGCTCCTGGGCCCCTGACACAGATCCCTAAGCCACTGCATTACACACCAGCCCCAGAAGACATGGACATTTATTTTAAATGCTACATGCCAGATTAATTGGCACATTAGGTAACCTGAGCAAAGACCCCAGAAAGCATTTAAAATCAAAGCTAGTGCATATTATGACCTTTTTATAGAGAAAATGTGTCTAAATGTAATGTTCTGTTTTGGGTAGCAGGTGGGTATGCTGATGGTAATCCTAAAAGGCTTCTCACAATAAGCAGTGCAGTGTGCTTGCATTACAATAGGTTGTTTGTCTTAAATCTCACATAATAGACCACAATTTATTCTGCTAGGGTGAAAATACTCATTCTGGAACATGTGCTCATTCTGCTGGTCCTCACGTGCAGATTTTGTTCTCTGCCATTAAAAAATGGATTAGAAATCAATTCCTTTCTTCCTCCATGGAGAAGTCTGATCCAGCCAGTGCTACCAGCTGGACTTGGCTGATCAGCAGAGATCTGTCCCTCAGGTCACAGGCCTGGTTAACATTTCATCTCTTGCTCTCATTCTAGTTCAAATTGGCTCCATTTGTATGACAAGGATCTGATTTTCCCAAAGCCATTATAAAAGAATTCATCGTGCAATCCACAGGCATTTCATCTGGCTGCGATGTGTCTAACTAAATATGCTGACATGCGTTCTGCATTTCTTCATAACGCACATTTTAACAAGTGATAAACTGAAGTCGGGTTTTTGTGTAACTCCCCCCCACAGCTCACCACACATCACACAGCCTTGCAGTTTGGACTCCACCCTGGTCGAGCTGCTGGAAGTGATGAGCCCCATCTCTTGGAGGGAGCGCACTGGGTTCCTTACCCCGGGATGCCCGAAGAGGCCGTCCCAGGCGCCTGCCTCGGCTTTGCTTTCCCCTCCTCGACTTCCGCAGCACAGCATGCAGGAGGACCCAGAGGAGAGCCAGCTTCTGGAGGAGATCTTCTTCATCTGTTAAGACAAAAAATCTGCCCAGCGCTCGTCACAGTGGACAGCTGCTGCTTGTCTGCCATGCAGAGACTGTTAGCGCAATCCTGAAGCTCCACGCTACCTGCACATATGCCAGGGACTTTTTGAACTGATCACACACTTGCACTGACATGCCATTATTTCAGCTTTGCTGTCTATCTGTGAAAAATAGATGAGCAGTCCAAGGATTTACTCTAAACATATGTACGCATTTTGTGTAAGTGCTTCTCATTAATTGAAAATCTCTGGGTGCTCTAGGGTTTGAAGATGGTACCAGTGAATAATGTTTTTTCTCTTGGTTAGCTTGAAATGGTTTTTGATGTCTGTTTTTGTTACCCAAAACTATATCATTAAACTTTGTTTTTATTCAAATGTTTTTTAATTCTGAATTTAATATGAAACATCACAGTTATAATTTCTGTCATTAATGTAGTAGTAGTAGTGTAGCATGCTAAATAGGGACCAGGTGGTGTGCATTTCCTGGCTGTTTGTAAAATGACCAGCTCATGTACTCTTATGTGTCAGGATAGGATATTCAGAGGCTCCTTGCATCTGCACCACAAGTTCTTAATTGCTTAATTGGCAGAATTATGATAATGCACGCAACCACCTTGAGTTCATTTGAGGTGTTTTGCTGTTTGGAGACACCTGGGAAAATTTCTGCACGGTAAGACTACAGGGATTTTGTGTTTTTTCGTAATACAGTTTGCGATGCACAATTAAAAAGCAAGCATTCTACCATGGAGCATTCTCAGAATTTCCACACATGCTCCTTAAATCCTTAACTCTGCCTGATCAGGAGGAAAAAGGATCTGCCACTAAGTACTTAATTGAATTAATTGAGGACTGCAAAGTCGATTGGACACTTATAGCACACTTTTGTGTAGAAAAACTACACAAAATTGATTTTTAAATTATAAACCTTGGGTTTTTATACATTCAAATCACATACCTGCTCGAAACACTATATGAAAAACCATGGCATATGAGACATTTAAATTGTGTGTGCCTGTCTGATATATGATATTGGTCTCGTATAAGCAGCTTGTTTTTCAGTCATATAAGCCAATGCTGGCATTTCTGTGCTAGTGATTAGCTGTGAATCATTCTGTGCTGCAGGAAATCACAAGGGGTGACGAGGCTTAATTCTAGACTGTGCTTTATTTGGGGCTAAGCTGAGACGCGGCGTCATTCAGTAAATTACATTAAAAGTCCAGGGACCAAAGGAAATGGGCAGTTCAGAGAGAGGGCAGGCCGGGGGTTGTAGTGACATCACAAGAGGCGTCCCTCATGGTAACAAGTGGCCGGCTTCAACAAACAGTGCTCACAGACCCCATGTGTCTCATTCCCGTTTGACTGGTTTTATGTTATTTTTTTGATACTTTTGTTTCTGTAAACACTATACAGTGTGTGTGTGTGTTTTGGAGCCCAAGGACTCCTCCAAAGGAGAAGCAGTACATCATTTTTAAAAACAGATTCCATCAGACAATATGTGATTTACATATCAACAGCTATGGACTGATTTGGTTTTCCAGAAGGAGGCTAAACAGAACCAAGAAATATATAGAGGATACGATGGCATAACACACTATGGTCTGTGAGCTGACTGTTCAGGAGTAGGTGAATTTGATTATGTAAAGTTCCCTGCATAAAATATTATGTTAATAGAACTTCACCATTTAAGGATTTTCTTTAAATATTTACATGACTGTGAATTATAATAAAAAGACTTCCCGGATGTTTGAGATCTCAAACCAGAAATTACCAAATAATTAATAAAGCTATTAATGCATCTTGTGTTTTTGATGTTCTTGCACAAAGATATTCTTTGTAAAAATATCTTTGGCCATACTGAAATAGGGTTTAAATTCTTTGTATAGATAACTCCTGGTTCTTTTTTCAAGGAAGGAGTTCAAGGTGTTGTATTTACCGTAGTAAGTAAAGCAGAGTGAGAGGCACGCTAACGTGATCCCACCCACTGTACTACAGACACCTATTCCACAGTCTGTTCACAGACACGCGTCTCAATGGGATACTCTGTAGCTTGAAAGGAACATGAAACAGTGGCCTAAAAACACAAATAATAAATAAATACATAAATAAACAGATAATTAAATAAATAGATATGCTCACACAGATTAATATTTTCTCTGTATTGATCTCTCTGACTGACCTGTTGTTGAATACCTGGATCAAATGTCTTTTCTTCATGCCATACAGCTCTATAACACCTTGCTACCTGTATTTAGAATTCATTAGTCTTTTATCTTTTTTCAAAGTATTTAAAGTTTTATGTATACCCAGCCTTTGTAGGTAGAAGTAAAAGTCCTATAAAATATGCAAACCTATTTACAGGAAAAAAAACAGCAACAAAAAAGAACATTTACATATATTCATCAGTTTATGTATATAATAAAACCTCAGCTCTGTTTCTCAATAATTTTTAGATTTTTTTAAAACTTTTTTTTGTAAACAGTTGCAGCCGTTACATAGTAGAGCTGATGTGGGCGGGGGAGGGGTTTGTTGAGTCTTTGATGTAGAAGTGAGATGAGGTTCCTAGACATGCCCCCAGTTCATTGGCCAAAAAGTTGAGCCCCATCTTCTTCAGGTGTGACGTTCGTGATTCCAAAGATGCTGTACGCCTAAATGCAGAAATCCACACATTCCTGTGGAAGTCTGGCTAAACCTGCATGGAGACACACCGGAATGGTAGCGGTGTGGAAGAACAGGGAATCCAGAAGTAATGTGGCTTGGATTATCTGCAGGTCACCAGAAATAGAGCTGGACAGAAAGAGACTCAGGGTCAGTCCTTTTACAATGAGTATCTGAAGGTCTGAAGTGGGTGAACCTTTTCATCGTTGGACCACAGCTTGTGTTAGTGGAGAAGCAGATGGTGCAGGTGCTGGGGGCATGAGGGATTGAGGGCTTAGGAACCAGGCAAAGAGGGATGCAGCAGTTTTACCAGCTTATTTTCTGTGTTTGTAAGGATGCATACCGCAGAAGCTGAGGCCACTTTCCATCATAAAATAAAAAGAACTCCACTGCAGTTGTGACATCATTGAACCCCCCCAGTTGACAACAGGTGCTTGTGGTGGCACTATATCACCACAAGTTGGGGGTT
>JAODKL010000118.1:24489127-24504361 GCA_026780765.1 Petrocephalus schoutedeni
GCACAGGTTCCCAGCATGCATCTCTACAGTAGAAAAAAAAGCTCCTATGATATGTTGCTTTTGGTTCAAGTTTTAAAATACAGCAAGTCTCAGTGCTCTGTGTATGTGTATGCAGACTGAAGAAGAAGATATGTTTAGGGCAGAGTGTAAGGGACCGCCGCTGTGCGGGACCCCTCAGGTCTGCCTCTGAGAAGATGCCTCCTGCTTTCTGAAATAGCTTATACACATATGTACAGGTATTCATACATACACACACTTGTGTGTGTGTGTGTGTGGGTATGTGTGTGTGTGAGCGACTATCCATAGAGAGAGTGGAATGCCTGCACTTGGAAGCTGCCAAAATGTCTCTTTCCAGTTTAGTAAAAGCTGTTTGGCAGAGCACTGTTCCAAAGTCTAGCCAAAATCTACCAAAAAAAAATTACAGTTCTACATAAGAAGTTCAATAGCTGTTCTATACACATACACACGCACTCTCTCTCTCTCTCACACACACACACACACATACACACACACATATACGTTTAATGGGTAAAATATATGTATTCATATATGTGTTTGTTATATGAATACTTTATGCATGTATATGGTTGTTATATATACTTATAATATGTACTGTAAATATAAATGTTCATATACTTTGTACACATGTGTATGCTATTATATTTTGACGATCAGATATCAAATTATTAAATACGAGGCTGAAAAGTGTTACAACCTCCCCCTGCAGCCTATATCCCATTCGAAAGGAAGTGTAAACAGAAAAATAAATATTCTGATATTGAGCTGTAACTGTAAACTAGCGTGGTGAGTGTCCTCACAGGCAACAGTTTAAAATAGTGTAAAAAGCATATCAGCAATATATAGGTATGTATATATGTATATATGCATATATACATATTGCATATATACACATATAGGAAATCTTGCATTTGCCTTTTTTTCAAACATAGCTCTTCAATGTGTTTAAACAGCAAAACAGATGCAATGGTCCAAATATTTTAAAAGTCTTTACATGATAAAAATGTTTGGTCTTTTGGTCCCTAAAACAACTAAGGAATGACAGGTAAGACTCCCTGGAGATTGTCACCACAGCTGGCTGTAGCAACGGCATCCCCTGGAAACGGACAGGCACTCCGAGAAAAGATGGCCAACCCGAATCGCATTGAGTTTTATGTCCTGAAATATCACGCTCCTTGGAAAAGTTTCCCTTTGATCAGAAAAGCAGTTATTTTCCCTTTTATTAACCTCTTCTAAAATTCTTTAAAAAGTTATTTTCTCAACCATGTCTCGCATTAATCGTTTTCCTGCCACATCTCCCTTCAAACGTTTTCTTTCAAATAAAGTCAGGATATGCCAGCGTTGTCTTCGTCTCACTGCTGCACGTTTCACTTCGTACATGTATACACTTTTTTGTATTTTTGTTTTAAAATGGCAAGAATGCATCCGCATGGTCCAGAGAAGTCGAGATCGTTTGGGGCGGAGAGGGCACTCTCCCCACTCCTCAGCAGTTCAGTGGTGGTATTTGCTATGCTGGATTCTTCGATATCTTCATTTTCAGTCTTTTTCTGCAGCAGATCAAATCCAGCCCCTTTCGATTCTCTGTATTTTCTGTTTTTATTTTAATGTTTTCAACGTGCTCGCCACCTCCATTAAACCTGGGTGAATAGAAAAAGTCTTTATTTTGCATGTCGCACAATTTAAATGTACATGCTGATCTCTATAACCCTCGAAATGGTGTCTTTGATGGCAGTTTTGCATTTGAATGCTATTCTGTTTGATATCCATTTGTGTAGTCTTTTGCTGTAATCTTTTTTTGTGGCCTCTGCTACAGCAATCTGCTTTGTACAGATTTACGTATACAGAAAAAGGACCAAACATGGTCTGTTAGTACAGTTCTTAGGCATCCTTGCCTGTCACTCATTGTACAGATGAATGTATGAGTGGCTGAACTGCAGATTCCATAGTATGGTATTGAAACAATGCAAATCTGTTCTATGCACAGTTTAACCCCTATCCCGTGTTTGGTGGGGTCAATCTGACCCCAGAGCATCATTAAACGGTAGGCAAATTTCACATGGGGAAATTATCATGGGAAAAGGGTTAACCTGAGATGTTCCCATAGCTGTAATTCACTGAAAACAACAGACACACCATGTAGTTTAAATCCCGTTTCCAAAAGATATGGAAGATAGTAGAGTCATCAACACTCAGGATTAAACTGTAATTCCAGTTACAGGAACCTAATGACAAGCCCTCATTTTGTGGCCAGATGATCTTACTGAAAATCGGCAGTATGATACTAATTCCACTTAGTTTCAGTTATTCACAGCCATGCCCCAAGTAAACTGCACTGGTACCAGATTCCGGCAACCAAATTAGCAGAAGGCTCACCTGTCTGTCCCTGTGTGCTCTGGCAGTAATGTGCCCCAGGACGGATGTCCCTCGGGGTCAATAGGGCCGGTTGGCATCTTTTGGCCTCTTTAGCTGCACTTTGAGCCGTTTCATGCCGATCTGAAAGCCGTTCATGGACTGGATGGCAGCCTGAGCGCTGGCAGGGTTGTCAAAGCTCACAAAGCCTGCAGGTCCACAGTGTAGCAGGGAATCAGGAGAGAGAGAGAGAGAGAGATAATGGGAGAGAGGTGGAGAGACGCAAAGGACGGGGCAGAGCGGTGTGGAGCATGCGGGAAATGTAAGAATAAGAGGAGGTTGTTGAGACAAAAATGAGGTGAAGGGAATATTGAAGAGAGAGAAAAAACAAGAAAAAATTAAATACCAGTCAGGGTGAAGCCAAAGGAAATACAGAAAAAATATGGTGAAGAGAAGAGAGAAAAAGACAATGGCCATTTTAATAAAAAATCAGTTGTTCTTTCACTTTGTATGTAATCAGTGTTAATAAAGGACATGAAGCAGTGAATGATGAAGCACTGCATCATACCCAGTCAGCTGTCTTTAGGCACCATCACAGCACATGACATTTACAGCACATCAATACCACACAGTACACTGTTACCCTGACACCAACCTGCCACTGTGGTATATGACTCTATGATGCCCAGCTGGCAGGATGCGGGATTCCAGCCTCTCACTGAGCACAATACTCAGCTCATCTATTTAACAATATCCCTTTAAGCCCTATGGGCTTTATGGTATATTGCTAACAAATGATATGCCATATTCATACATAAAACAATGACGTTAGGGACTAAAACTGTTTTGTTTGGCTGGCCTGCAAAATATCTATACTGCAAAAAAATACAAATAATCTAACAATTTGATGTCCCAATGGCACACAGTGCACCATTTTCATTATTACCTTTAATATTGTTCATAATAGGTTTATTACATTCCTTCTCTTAGCATTCATAATTTCATAAATTAATATTTTACAAATCATAATTATTAATCGCTTGATTACAGATTTATGTTTACTGGCTGCCATATTACAGATGAAGCACAGCACAGCAAAAATCCTAAGCAATACTAATAATATATAATACCCCTAAACCCAAATATTTTTCAAGTAAATTTGTTGGTGAAAGAATGCACATTATCCCTCTATTCTTCGAAAAGTGCCAACAAGTGTAAACAAAAACCCTTATCGCTGATGTAAATGGATAAAAGTATCTAACATTCATTTTCACTCCAAAAGATGATCAAATCAAGACCTGAACAGCAGTATGTCATTAACAGCATTAATCATTAAATAAGTACGGTGCCTTGTTTTCATTTTTTCATCTGTTGTATAGCAATTTTCATCTGACAATAACAGTCTTAATCATGTTTATTAAGTTGATACTATATTTTCCTTAATTAAAACAACAGACACAAAACTCTCTGTATACTCTTCCCTGTATACTCAATACTCTTCTCTTTAGCAAGAAATACATCAAACAAAATAAATCATATATTAGACATTATAATTCCAATGATAAGTTCAAATGATTTAAGTGATCCAGAGTAATGTTCAATAATGGGTATAGAAAGAAAGCTTATTTGCACAACTGCAATACTTCATAGGGGGCTGTCTTTTAGACACATAACCTGTAAAGACAATATTAATTCGAAATAATAATATTGTAATAAAAAAAATCCTTCATGTTCAAGGCATCCAGAAAATATTCACTATGTATGTAAATATATTTGCTTTGAAATGCAGATTAAAGATACAAGGAATATCTGCGCAAAAACTGGACAGTTTTACTTCCACGACTCATGAAGGATTCAGAATGTACTGTATTAACAGCATCTCCCCATCAGGAACCTAAAGTCATGTTTCACATACAGGAGACGGATTCTGAAACAGAATGTCATGGGACAGTATTACATGACACAACATGATTAAACATTACTACTTCAATAAATGTCACAAAAGAGTCTGCGGTAAGAATGAAATCTGACACGTTAATCAAATGTCGCTCCTCTCGTTCAGCCCAGAGCCTCTGTTCCTATATGTTTCTGTAATACATCCATAATGCACAGTGACTTTCATTGCTTTATTATTGCTTTTGGCATTCATTGACTGTTTACGGTCCTGATAGCTGTCATTACTGTGACTGCTTAAGGTAGATGGAAGCCAAGAGTGCTAGCTAACCACTGCAACTTTCCTCCACTTGGCAAAATTTTGGAGGACTCTACGTCGGTACATCCCTCATTAAGCTCGACATCAGTATCCAAGCTGGCATGATCTGCAGGCTTCCTCATTCCTCACTTCCCTACAGTATCTGTCCCGCTTATCCTGTGTTTCTCTCTCAGGTCCATTTGCTTGCTTAAACCTGGGCTGCGCTAAAGTGAAGTGAAAAGTTATTAGTGAAATAAGTGTCTTTACGGGTTTTTATGGTTTTTACCCACCAAAGCATTTACTTTGGTTTGTCGCCCGATCCACAAACACTTTGGAGGAGATGACATTACCGAAAGGCAGGAACATCTGCATGAGCTCGCCGTCCCCAAACTCCTGAGGGAGGTGGTAGATAAACAGGTTACACCCCTCTGGCCCTGGAGGGATAGAGAGAGGGACACAGAGAAAGAAAGGAACAGAGAAGATAAGGAGAAAGAGGGAGAGAAAGAGAGAGAGTGAGGGAAGTTTGGGTCAGGACAGAACAATGAAAGTGGAAATGAACGTGAGAAGAGCATGGTGTGAGAAGTATGGGTAGTAGAGAAGTGAAGAATGGATAGAGTGGGGAAAGGAGAGAAAAAAACAATGGAGGGGGAGATGAAGGAAAAGGAAGCGGGGCAAAGGGCTAGAGGTACTCACAACGACAACAAAGACAAACGTCTGCTTATATTCACGTGGGAGTGTGTCTGTGTGTCTGAGCGTGTGCGTGTGTGTGTAGGGGCTGCTGCAAGTCTCTTCACCTTCTCTCTGCTGTTGAGGGATGATTGCAGGAGCCTGGGGAAAAGTCTGGCTGATTTGTCCATATGCAGCGGGATAGGCTGCTGAGACACAGACACACAGGGTCTGCATCAGGTACTACACACACACACACACGCACACACACACACATACACGCACACACACACAGACTAGCGTACCTAACTAGCGTATCTAAATGGGGACCCTCCATTCATTTCTAAAACGACACTCTTAACCCCTACCCAGCCCTAACCTAAACCATAAGTAACCAACCCAAGTACAAGACTTTTGGCATTTTTACTTCTTTGATTGCATTCACAGATTTTTATAAAACTGAGGTTATCCAAATGGGGACCTGAAAAGATGCGCCCAAAAGTAATGAAGTTTCAGGGTTTACTATACTTTGGGGACATTTCGGCCCTCAAATGTGATCTAGGCAAACCCACACACACGCACACGTGCACACCACCTGTACACAAGGTGCATCAGAGTGGACTCAATCACACACCAACACATAGTCCATGTATTCATATCATTACAGGGACTCTCAGTTCAGGTTTTTATCACATTGTCTGGTCTCCAACATATTAATGATCAGAAATACACACACACACTGCATCAGACACTACACACACCATCTGTGATTATTCTTCATGTAGTGACAGACAAACTACATGACACAAGACACTGCATCATGTAGGGTGGACTGAAACACGCAGACACACACTCACAAAAACACAAACACACAAACACATCCAGCATACACCTGCACACCCAGACACAGTGAGACGGACCTGCGTATTGCTGGACTCCAGCATAGGCCTGCTGTAGTGGGTCAGGCGCAGTGGGACTCTGTGCTGCTCAGAGACATAGAGAAAGACAGAAGCAAGATCAGAGGCAGGAAACAAACTGATGGTGAGACTGGCAGGTGGACCTCTGGCTTTCTGTGAAGCTAGGGTCTGGACTTCCTGTTTCTCCAACACTTCCTCAAACATACTGATGGTGAGACAGGTGGGCTGGTCTCTGGCTCTGTGTCAGGCTGTGTCAGCTCCTGTCTTGCCAACACAATAAACTGAGTGTGAGACCAGCAGGCTGATGGGCGAGACAGGCAGACTAGCTCCATGTGAAGATGTTCAGGACATCCTGTCTCTCCCACGCTTCCTTGAATAGACTGAGGCTTCCTGTCTCTCTAATATTTCCCAAAACAGACTGAGGGTGAGGCAGGAAGGTTTGTCTACGGCTCTCTTTGAAACTGGAGCTTAGGACTTCCTGTCTCTCCAATACTTCCAGAGACAGCCCGAGGGTGAGACAGGCAGGCTGGTCTATGGCACCATGAGGATGACGCTTAGGATTTTCTGTCTCTCCAAAACTACCTCAAACAGCTGGAGGGTGAGAGGCATCCATGAAATGGTCTGAGGAATGTTTTGGTAACGATGTGACACAAATCCACTTTGAGGGTAAGGATGCACACCTCCACACAACATATCAAACAGGCAGTGCACTACAGCTACCGAGTCTCACAAAAGCACTAGATGATACAGATGTCATAAGTTTCAGTCTCTCCGAAGCTGTGCTTTTTGTTGAACAGTAAGCATTTTGGATTATTTTTATTCACATGCTTATCCATAATTTATCTCACTTAAGTTTGCAATGCGGGTTATATCTGTTATTTTTGTTATGGTGGATCAGGATGTTTTAGGTAGAAAACAATACAGAACCATTTAAATCTTCAGTATTAGTCTGAAAAGAGGGATGTGCGTGCACTTGCCTGTTCTGTCACTAGACCATACTGAAGCTGCATTGCTAATGCAGTGATCAAGTGCCCATACAATCACAGAAAAAACAGTTCTGAACATAAGACTAACAACACAACACAACAGTATAGTGATTCGTAACAGAATGACACAATTATGTACATTCCAAAAGGACAAAACTACACGTCAGCGAAACAATGCCACACACCAATACTCCACTGCAACAATGCTACCACTAGAGGGGTGAAGGGTGACAACAGAATCTTCCTAGGGCTTGGGAGCATGGGGTTGGTACGGGGCGGGTACCTTCATTTAGGGAGGACAGGAAGCAGCTCCCCTGAACCCCAAAACAACTCCGCTGGGCCACGCCCACTTCGCCCTTCTCCGAGTCCTCTCTAAAAATGATCTCCTGCAAAACTGTGAGACATTGGACAAGCATTTCCTCCTTTGTGGTGCACAGTGGACAGACAGACGATAAGCAATGCAGAATTGCCAGTGGCATGGAGACTTAACCGTTAGGATATCGTGTACACAACACAGCCAGTGATCGATTCCCATCAAACTGTGCATCCCCAGAACAAGCCCTTAAAAAGAGTTTTGCCATTATGGATTGCATGTCCTAATATTACCATCATACCTATGGGCTGCTATGGTCACATGGGCCAAACTATACTTAGTAGCTCTGCCAAGTATGGTAGACGAACAGCCAGATCTCAGCTTCTTCCCTGTCTGGTTCTCCCTCTCTCCAGAACTAAACATGAAGTGTGGAGCTGTGCAATCCCTCTCAGACATAATCACAAATAAATACAGTGATATTTCCTGTGCCCTGACTTCCAACTACCTTTTTAGGTTCCGGACATTTCTTTGAGCTGTTTTGCAGACTCACACTGAGAATGCACATGCAGCGTGACATAACCTAACAGGCTGGGGTGGAGCATTGAAACTCACCAGGATATGGGTGAATCCCATTGGTGAAGACAGCCTCGGTGGGAGGCTGTCCGTTCGCCTGGGGCGGGGGCAACCCGGTGAAGCCATTGACAGTGATGGGGGATGGTATGCTGGTCACTGCTGGGGGAGCAATGCCTGGGGGTGTGCTGCCACCTTAACACAGCGCCAGCAGACATGGGAGAAAGGATAGGGGGATAAAAAAAAAACAGGAACATGTAAAGAAAAGGGACGAGAATGGAGGGAGAAAGGAGGAAAACAGAGGATAAGAACAAGTAAGAAAACGGAAAATGTCATAAAGAGAAAAAGCAGGAAGTGAAGCGAGAGTGACTTTCTCGGCGCAGGCAGAGAGGGGGCACCTGAGGTGGGGGTTAGGGGTCCTGCCGGCAGCCCGTTAATGGTGGCCATATGCTGCATCTGGGCGGCGGCGAAGGCTGCCATGGGGCTCAGGTAGCCCCCCTGGCCCACTGACGCCATCAGCGCGGCCTGCTGCTGGACCTGCTACGAAAAGGTGAGGGAGGTGGCCGGTGGTGAGTTATGTCCAGGGAAATGCCCCCCACCAGTGCATGAAGCTGCTGGGACTACCAGGCCATATCAACACCAGACACTCATCTGCGCGGACAAACACAGCTTATGCAGTGATGAAAACTTCACAACCTTGGAATGGAACAGAATAATAAGAAGGCACACTTTGCACATAAAGTTATATAGACACAATACTGATTGTACCAAGAGCCAGCAAAATAATGACGGATTTAGCGAAAGACAGTCATTAAACAAAATTCATTGTCCTTGTCATTGATATGGGAAACAGAAAGTACTACCAGAAGAACAGAAAAAAATTCTTGTTGGTTCGCATATGTTCTAATGTTAAATTGTCTGTTTTTTTTTGTTCTGCGCACATATGCACTTAGTACCCAACTAGATAGCTTTAAAAATTTCCTTTGACTACCTAAGGCTTTACTGTAACACCATGATACGCATGTACTATGAGTCTGTGGCAGCCAGTGCCACCCTCTACACTATTGTGTGCATAGGAGGCGGCATTGTGAAAGCAGCTGATGCCAACAGACTCAACACGCTGAGCAGGAAGGTTGGGTTGGTTCCTGGGGAGGAACTAGACAATACTGACACTGTGGCAGAGAGGAGGATGATGTCCAGACTTCGATCGATCATGGACAATGCTGCTCGCCAACTTCACAGTGTTATGGTTAGACATAAATGCACATTTAGTCATAAATTCCTCACCATAAAATGCTCCACTGAGCATTGCAGGAAATCATTCCTTTGGAAAGCCATCAGATTGTACAACTAGTAAATCACTCCATGCACATGAGCAATACTGTCTATTTCTATAAATATCTATCCCCTTTGTGCGATAATTAACAAAAAAATAGTACTGTACTTATTGTCATGCTCACCCACTTATTTGTAGCCATTTTCATACATTTACTTGTCTGTTGGCTATTTTTTCTTTTGTGCAGCGCTGTATCTGTGCACTCTGTAATTACAAATCATTTCCTCCAGGATAATAAAAGCATTCTGATTCTATATGTCATGGCAGTATTGAGCTTTCAGTGACTTTGCTGGCAGAATGACTGTAGAACATATATCTTTTTTGGAAAAAAAATTTCAAATCACAAATTCAGCACACAAGTTTCAATCTATTGTGGGTTTTCTGAAACGATCATGGAGTCAAAATTATACACATACGATCAAAAATATACATAGACTTAGAGGGTGCTGGAAATTCCAAAATGTTTTCTAACTTGGTGCCAAGGCCTCTTAACTTCCAGTTAGTGATACAGATTGACTACAGCTGGTAGCTTCTGTGTGCCACCATAAAAAGGCTCATTTGACAGCACTCACTGGATGGATGAACATCCATTACAACAGGAAAGTCCAGGGAACTCAGTGTTGATCTGAGAAAGATCATCTTACACTGGTCAGGAATGTCTCTTGGAGCCATTACTGAACAACCTCAGATTCCAAGATCATCAGTTCAAACAATTGTTCATAAATTATTTGAAACTGTATTCACTTTGCCAAGGTCTGGAAAAAGTTGAATGGTGTCCATATGCTGAAAGAAAATTAGTCTGAACGGCCAGATGTAATCTAAGAACCAACAAGACACAGGTCTGGCACAAACTGGAAGCTGCTGGAACACCAGTGTCACTGTCCACAGTTGAGCAAGTTTTACATTGCCGTAGGCTGAAAGCCTCCTGTCCAAGAAAGAGCCCCCTGCTCCAAGGTCAATACCTTAAGACTGCAGCCGATTATCTGGACAAAGAAAAAGCCTTCTGGGGGCACGTTTTACGGTCAGATGAAACAAAGATTGTGACCAGAGGTATGTTTGGGGGGGAAAAGGTAAGGCATTCAACCACAAGAACGCCATACCATTGTGGTGGCAGTGGTGGTGTTTTCCTGCCAGTGGAACTGGTGCACTGCACAAAGTGGACGGAATAATGAAGAAGGAGGATTACCTCAGAATTCTTCAACATAACCTCAAATCATCAGATGGAAGGCTGAAACTTGAACATAATTTGGTGTTCAAACAGGACAATAACCCTAAACACATATCAAGCCTGGTTTTGGATTAGCTAAATCAGATTAACATTAAAGGTTCTATTTTGACAATATAACACAAAGCCAAGGTGCAACTAACATTTATGGGCATGTCCAAATCCATTTTGCTATTTTGATAGCAGAAAAATCAGACTTCGCACCAGTGCAAGGTGCAAAGATTGTCTTAATTCCCTTAATTACTCAGAGGTGTGTTATTCAGATAGCGTGATTACCTGGCAAACCAGATCGGTTCTTGGCAGAGGAAATGAACTTGCTCAGGTGCGAGTACATCATTTATGGGAGCACCACTGTCCCACATAGTTCTGATGATGAACTAGAATGATTTTTTAATAAGGCTTTCTTTACTTTACCATATAGGTGTTTCATTAAACAGTATGTTTATGTGATAGACCAGTTTTACTCTATAATAATACATATATAAATAAAATGAAATAAAAAAACCATTAGTGCACTTTGAGCCTGTGCATGTGTCCATAACATCTGCAGGTTTGCGGCGCTTAAATATCATTTAATTATACGCCACTGACATTAGACGTGGTTTTTGTTGATCTGGAGCGCAATGCCATTTTGCTTCCTTAGAATAGCCACAGGCCAACACTGCCCCCAGCCACGCCTCATTCTAAAAACACCCTTTATACGAGCAGGAAATGAGTGGAAAATCATTTGTTGCTTTGAAAATGTGTGCACCTGGCGTGACAATGAAGAATGCGCTGGTATAAAAGTAGCAAAACCACTTTGCGTCGCACTTTCCTCCAGTGCAAAATAGGGCCCTAAGTGTTTGGAATGGCTTCCCCAATGCACTGACCTCGACCCCATTGAAAATATATGTACTGTGCTTAAAAGTAAAGTTTTCATCACAACTGTATGTCCATTCCTGTCAAATAATATAGTGTGGGCTGGTTATTCTGTTTTCTTTTATCATTCAAAGTTAATTTTTTTTCCATTATTCTTTGAACTGACACCATTTAGAACTTACAGGTTATTAAATGGCAGGTTGTCAATTGTTTTGAAGAAGCAAACCGAAAAAGTCTTCCCAACACTCTCTAGTATAGCTGAACAATATGGACAAATATTTTATCATGACATTTTATTTTTCAGTCAATATTGAAAATTATCATAAAATAATTCAACCAACTCACTATTACTGGCGTTACACTAGAAAATGCAGACAGTGTGTGCTACTGTTTTTTTTTTCTCTGACTGCCTCACTGCTTGGGTTCCACACGAAATTCCATTTTGACCCAATACGGGATGCGTATTTGTCCCGTATTTCACCCCCCCCCCGCCCCCCTCCCCATCGGAAACATGGGGGGGGGGGGGGTCATGTCCCATATTTCTGTAGATTGAAGCGTAAACCCTAATTGTTGGTGTCTGTACTGTAACTATAAGCACCTGCATTCTGTATGTTTATGTTGTTGATATTCCCCAGGCCTATTCCCTAGAATATGTGTGCAACAAATAGTGCTTATGAAAGGGTTATGTGAGTCAGGATCCCAGGTGAAGAGCAACTTGACGCATACTACACCTGGCCAAAATCTCAATACCACAGGTCCACCGGTTCAAAGGGAAGAGACAAGGTAACCCTTAACACATGTAAGAACAATTAACGATTTCTGATTGAAACCAACAGACACATTATAATTAGGTGGAAATGGAACAAAAATCACATTTTAAATGCTTTGACAGTGGAGTATGGCTATCCTGAGAATGTGGGAGAACGGTACTATCTACCTTTCTGAATAAGAGCTTAGTGTGTAGTACTCAGGATCAAATGCAGCCCATGATTTTGGTAAATGTACAGATGCGGAAAGAAGGGCTCGCACATTAGCCTCGGCTAGCAGAAAGTGATGAGGATGATGATTATGGTGTGGTGGGAGGGCAGCTCCCGATCCTTCGCTTACTGCCTGGGCGTAGGCTCCGTAGGCCCCGAACTGCAGCGCCATGGGGCTGAAGATGCCCATCTGTCCCGCCATCTGTTGCATGCGCCGCAGGGTTCGCTCTTTGTCTGTGTCCGCGAACTTGACCACTAGGCTGGAGGAGGCGCCCTGGTGCAGAGACATGCGTGTGAGCGCGCAGAGCGCACGCGGGGCGCCAGTCACGACCGGCCGGGCCACGCCCAAGCCCATGCCATCCTCCGCGGTGATGGATCCCCCCGACCCGCAGAGGGATGCTCTTCACAAGGCCAGGAGTTGGGATATAATTACTGGTCACATAACTGCTACAGTTATTCAGTAGTTATAAGAGGAAGTTAACAGGATGAGAGCACAGAGTTGCTGTTAGTAGCTATACTCACCGGCATGGTCTGGCTGCCGTGCAGGGCGCTGATGGCTGCCTGAGCCTCAGCGTGAGAAGAGTATTTAACAAAGGCACAGCCTGTGGAGCAGAGGGTGGCAATGTGCATTTTCACCGGATGTCTGCATACCCACGCACATTAATGCTTCTAGATATGCATGCCAAGCATGTAAAAAATGCATTAAAATAAAGAAGAACATAATGTTTTTACAGAATATCCTAGATAAAGAAAAACGGGCACCGGAGACGCCTGGCGCTTACCCTTGCTGTTTCCATCGGGGCCCCTTAGAATGGTGCACTCCTCGATGTTCCCAAAGGACTCAAAAAGACGCCGCACATCATCCTCAGACTGCTGCTTGTTAAGCATGCCCACGAAGAGTTTTCTGTCTTCTGGAACAAACAGCAGGGGTCATTACCAAGAAATTAAATGGGGAGTCAACCAAGGAGGACTGAGCGGAATCCACAGGAATGTCCACCTTCCATCCAGAGAATACTGCTTTTGCTGCTATTATTTCCAAAGATTAAAAAATATATATATTTACAATTTAATTTCAATGATTTTATTAATCTCCAGCAAACTTGCCAGTTTTAGTGTTACATATTACAAACATTAAGTTGGACCAGTTTATACTGATTTCTAACAATAATCATAATAATAATATTAGTGCAGCAATCCTAAAATTAACTACATACAGTACTGTACCACTAGTTGTAAATAATATCACATTTCTGTGGCCTTTAAATTAATTTAACCTTGTTTTGAACCGAACAAATGAAATCTAAACCACGGCAAATCATTTCGTTTTTTACATATCACCATAAAAAGCTCTGAGCGCACTGTTTTGGGTTAATTTGAATGCTAGTTTCATGGAGATTGTGACAGGCATTTCAATATTTTTGCAAGAATAATATATCTTTCGGAGTTGTCAAACAGGCGTGAACATTTTTATGATATGCTTTCGTTTAACATTATGTTTGGGATTCAGTTTTCATTATATTCTTCAAGGCATGAAACAACACAATTTATATTTTTACGCTTTGGTTATCAAAAACCGATATCTATATACTATAGGTTTTACAGACAGGTCACATCTGAACAACACATAATTTGATTTGTGCAGGTCTTGGCCAAACAATTATTACTGTTTTTAGGAACTGAGCTACAACAAAATCCCTTGTTAACATAGCTGTTTGGGGGTGACACATTTTCCCTGAATTTAATTTTTAAACTAGGAAACTAGGAACTGGACCTCATCTGAATTTTAATCTCAACTGAGTGTAATTGGATTCTACTGCAATGCCCTGTCTGGGTTGCTCCTTTTAATGATTACAAGAAAATGGAACAAGTTTCAGCCAGTACTATCCGCCTAACCCTTTTGGTGCTGTTCATACAGATGTATTTCAGTATATGTGTGTGTTTGCGCTTGTGCATATGGTCAGCACCTTCCCTCTGTGATAAACAAAGGCATTAAACACACATTTGTCCTTGACGCTGCCCAGGAGAGCGAGTAAATTGGGATGATCAGCCTTTGTGCTTGTTATGCCCTCTCTGGCCCTCTGCTGCATCCCAATGAGGGGGATGGGGGTGGTGAGATGGATAGGGGTACTGAGGATATTAACGAGGCTGGGTGCGCGTTTAGGGTCTGCAGCCGCCACCGCTGACTCCTGACAGGATGTCCTTGCCTAGTCAACAAGACTAATCTCGGCAGCTGAATCACTAACGGGGGAAGCTTTATAGGTTTGGTTGTGTGAAAATCAAGCAAAATCACCCAGAGGCCTTCTGAAACCCCCTTTTGAGTCATATTACAGTCATTAAGTAGTTCAATAACCAATAAAATCACATCTATTATAATTCTCAGAGTCTACAGAAGAGTCCTGAGAAGGTACTTTAATATCAGGATGTTTTGATGATTGTGAAAGATGCATCTCCATCTTGCATGTCACATGGAATTCCATATGGGCAGCATAAGCATGGCTTTGTAAAGGTATTAATATAGATGCCATTCAAAGTACAATCAGCAGGAATGCTTTAAAGCATACATGCGCAATGAACAGCCCATTATTCATTAATTTACAAGTATACTGTTCTCTCTTCATGGATGAGCAGGCCCATGATTATAGATTTACGGCTATAACAGATCACTTTACAGTCTTGTTTAATTAAGACATTCAGATGTTCCAATTACGTAATTGCGGGTGCTTTTTCTCTGAATTGGGTTTTTCATAAATATATGGTCATGAGCTGTGGGTAGTGACCGAAAGAACGAGATCGTGAATACAAGCGGCCGAAATGAGTTTCCTCCGTAG
>JAODKL010000118.1:24513033-24538005 GCA_026780765.1 Petrocephalus schoutedeni
GGGGTTTGGGGGCAAGGACGGAAATGGAAGATAGAAGAAGGAAATCAAAGCATATAATATCCTGCATAGAGAGAGCATAACAATCTGTGGTGGTGGGAAGCCTATGAACATTTTATAGTAAAACTATAATGGGAGCCGTCAGCAATGCATTCCCTGGACAGCCCCATCACCTACTCCACCCATCTAATCCCTACTTCTCCCACACCCACTAATCTGTACAGTGTCTTCAGTACTGGATGGATCAACTGGAAATGTGAAAACCTATAAATGCATTTTTGCCCGAATGCTCAGAGTCCTAGTCAAGACACATAACGCTGAAACTACATCTGTTCCTTTATTGCACCATCCATTGACATGCCAATTTACACATCGGTATAGAACATCTCTCAGAATCAATCTGGTGGTTACCGGTATTTCTTTGTGTAAACCAAGTTTGACTGCACTGACATGTTCCTTTTGCACAATAAGAAACATAACATAACAATGTGATTGTATTAACTACAATCAACAAGAACATTCTTGTGCCTGTTCTTTCATGTGCCACCAATGACTACGACAAGTGACACAATGATGGTCAAAAACCACAGTTTATCAAAAATATTATTGCAAGCTGATCTTACACACTCTCCCCACCTCTCCAAAAACATGCGCCATGATTAAATTCCGCCACAATCAATTTCAAATTTCATAAAGTTCCTCACACTGCATTTTGCTGATTGGCTATCAGACCGCTACCAATAAAATTTACTGAATGGGGTGGCTGATGAACCAAAAACAGTATGAACTTTATTATAAAATATTCTGAAAACCATCTTGCCTCCTGCAGTTTGATAATCACTGACCTGTACAATGTGGAATGCGTTTAGATGGCAGATGGCTGTGTATGCAAGATGGCTGCTGCAGCCTCCATTTTCACCCTTTGCTGCCCTCTGTCACTGACGTTCCAATTTTGGGGTGATTTGGGGTCTATCATGGGGCAGGTTTTCAGATGTAGATTTTCATCCTTATACTGTTTTTGTGACGTGGTAATAAGATACAACAAAGGCTAAAATAGGGTGAATAGAGTAATAACAAAAAGCCTCTTATTTGTTTCAAATAGTTTTTGAGTTATCACGCTAACGAAATATAATGCCCGAAACTACCCTTTTTGTTGTTATCACTACGCGGCGCTGCTTCGATTCTGGGCCAATCTAACTCAAAATTTAATCCTTTCCTTGTCTGTCAACCCTACATTGCACCCAAAGTTTGGAAAAGAACTGACGAATAGTTTTTGACATCATCTAACGAAACCAAGTGTCACTACACTTTTTGCTATCTATGCGGCTCGGCGTCAATTTTAGCGCGATCTGTCTCGTGATTTAGACAGATATATCCTCACCCATAAAATGTGTCTGCAAAGTTCGAAAAAGATCCAGCAAATAGTTTATGAGTTATCATCTTCACAAGAAAGCGTCTTTGGTGGCGAACTAGTCCCAAAACCATACGTATCCCCAGCAGGAGGGTACAATGAAAGGAGAATGAAAGGAATCTGAATTAATGATGCATGGAAAGTTGAACTATACCTCGATCCCCACACCATCAACAACACCAATAAAGGCCTCTCATAACCTCTCAGTAGTAAAGCCATTAACATGTGGTGTTGACAGAAAGTGGGTTCCTACAGTACCAACCAAAAGTCTGGACACACCTGCTTTTAATGAATTATTTCTATATTTTTGCTTATGATATTTACCTTATAGTAAAAGGCCTTGAGGCAGTATTTTAATATCTTTAATATAACAATTTGCTAAAATGTACCATGACACATATGCGGGGGTTAAACGGCAACAATCAGAAAATATATAAAAGAATACTTGAGTGAATATGGTGTCTTCTGTTAAACTGTGTTTCTAAAGGGATGTTTTTTTCTCTTCACTGAAGGGCATGACAAATAAATAATGCATCAAAAAACATTAAAAACATTAGGCAAGCTTTAGGGGTGATATATCGCTCGGAGAGAGTGGGACACATGGAGAGGGCGATTCATCAGCACATCTCAGGGAGACGGTGGCGATCAGGACATAGATCAGAGAGCAGCACAAGGTCACCGCTGAACCCAAGCCAATATTTCAGCAACAAAGGCCTACATTTTAATGTTTGGTTTTCAGTTTTGTAAATAGATGATTTTGCACATGTGCTAATTTTACCCCAAAATAGCATGATGTAAGCACTTCCTTCTTCACTTATTTCTCAATATATGCACAGGGAAAGCTTGGTATTGTTTTAAAATATTTTTGCTTTTAAAATATTTATTATACACTTGATGTAATCTTTTGCTGGGGCCAGATGAGGCTGCTTTCTCTGGCTCTCATTTGCTCCATCTTGAATCAGCCACCCCACAGTCATTCTTAGACATGGTGCTAGATGGCAGCATTGAGCAATACTCACACACACACACACACACACACATGCACACACACACACAGACTAAATGGTCTAAATGGAGATCTAAATGGAGACCGTCCATTCATTTCAATGGGAAAAACTGTAATCCCAATCACTAAACCCTTAACCACTAACCAGCAGCACAGAGACCTTAACCATAAGTAACCAACCCAAATACAAGACTACTGGCATCTTTTTTTATTCCATTTACAACTTTTTATAAAATTGATGTTATCTAAAAGGGGACCTGAAAAAGTAAGGACATTTCAGATTTTACCCCACTTTGGGAACAAATTACTTCAATTTGGGGTTCCCCAAATGTGATCTATGCAACCCCCCCCCCCCCCACACGTTTGTGCTCCTATCCATTCATTTCTGTGGGTAAAACCCTAATCCCAACATGACAACCTTAACCCCTGCCCATCCCTAACCTTGCCCATAAAAAACCACACAAGACTTTATTGTTTTTTGATTGCATTCACAGATTTTTGTGGGGACCCACAAGCTAAAACATTTTGCCACATTATGCCACACTGGAACCCATCCTCACAAAGTGGTAAGTACAGGCCTACACACACACACACACACACAAACAAACAGCTCTCTGGTGGGAAGGTTGAAGGTTTCCTTTGATTGAAGGGAAGGTTTTCCACTTCATTTTCACACAATGGAGCATACTGACACGATCAGAATGGGACGCACAGGCACACATGCACTAAGGGAGGCACTTTGCTGTCGTGCCACACACACATCCTTCCCTCTGTTTTTCTGCACAGCTGAACACAACTGATACATATTGTCAAACAGCCTATTTAAGCACAATCGCCTTGGAATATATCTCCCATGCTTCCATTGATCATATGATGCCTTGTAATAAGTTCCTAAACTATTACCATCAGAGATGAGACAAATGCAGGAAAAGGAGGTTCGCGAGACACCGGCACCTTCCCTGTTTGCTCTGAAGGATGATTAGTGTGCAATTTGCCTAATGAGGCAGGTCCTCGTTTGTTCTTTCGTCAGATATGCACATATGCTTCGCTTCGTACTGCTGTTCCTCCAGCCTCTATCTGCACCAGCTTTCCCATGTAGCTAAGCCCCCAAGTCGGAGGCCAAGATCCATGGGCTTGAACTGGGTGATATCAGATGGCACTGAGCAGACATATAGAAATCTCTCCCAGGAGACTGAATTCTGAAGACTGTACGTACATTGAGCAGAACCGCACAGATCTCGTTCCTTTATTGCCTTTTGAGCATTAATGGCTGCCTAAAATACATTTCTGAAATCAATGATTTCAGGAAAAAGCACAAAACAGCACGCTGGCCTTCATTCATACTAGGGATGCAGTGATACAGATACCAGCATCAGGTACTGGGCCGATACTACGCTCATATACCCTCTTGTGTATACACTCACACTCGTAAAAACTGTCTGGTACCAAAACCCAATACCACTTAATTGCAACTTCATGTTAAAACTGAAAGCCACAGTGTTATGCATTTTGTTTTGCTGCCCAATCAGATTAGGCAGCTGGAAACATTTGGGAAGGATAAATGCAGAGAACATCAACACTGGCAAACTGGCGAGTATGCATAGAGGATGTCAGCAGTGTGGACATATTTTAAGAGAAGGGACAACGACAGAAGTAAAGCAGACTGTAAGCTCTCTTCTGCTAAATTGCCAGGAGGAAGGGATAGCACATCATTTAACACAAGCAATTTGATCAAACCTCTAAAGACTCACCATTGTGCAGAGAACACAGAGTTTGCTAATGCCAGCAGAGAAAGATCACAACACCAAACTTTAGCACAAATTCAGGAGAAGCGAGAGAAAACGAAACTGAAGCATCTCGTATATCTATCATTTAATGATTAATGATAGATATAAATAGCGCTTCAGTTTCAATCAGCAATATCAGTACATCTGGGTGTACACTTTCTTCGCTCCCATAAAAAAACGCTACCAAGGGACCAGTCACAGGTCTTGCACTCTGAGTTGCCATGATGCGTGGTTACATAGCTGGCGATGTGCACATCATCCTATGTCATCGGGTCCACAGCAATACTGTACTCATGCCGTGGATTCGACGCAGAAGTATAAATCAGCCTTTAAGGTTTTGTCAGTCATAAAGATAAAATGATTGAGTTGGGTACATACATACATAAATAGACACATACACGTACATGAGAACCTACACATGTGTTAGGTTTTGTTTAAAAAGTTGAAGGTAGAGGTGAGGTAAAGCCTACAACTTATTATTTAAACCCTCGTATTGGAACGGTACTCGGTATTGGCCAATACCCAAATCCCAGGTATTGTATCGGGACAAGAAAAGTGGGGTGCTGTAAATGGGATCAGAGCATCCCTAATTCATACCAAAAAGTTGGCATAGCATTGCATGCTCGGATACCTGAGGTGGAGGGGAGCTGCTGTGTCATGATGTTTCATGATGTTTCATGATGTTTTATGATGCTTGCACTCTCTCTCACTGCCCCAGAGTGTACTTAATCAGTGGCATAACATTAGCGTAAATGTATTGTTTTAAAAATGATGGCTCTTGGTGGTAGGATTGATCACGGCTGGGCAGCTTGTCAGTGCAGCAATGATGACGAGCTGGCAGTGTTTTACAACTAGGCCCCCCATGGTGGCCCTGCAAGCCAATGTGTTGGAACGGCGAATGCACAGGTGCAATCAGGTGACTTTGAGGATAGGACTGATGCGGGAAGAGGACCAGGGTTCAGCCTCACCTGGGGCCATGCTTCAAACACCAAGGTGCCCAAACAGCAAAACGATTGGATTTCAGCATGTGTGACTTAGCACAGCGGTGTTTACAAAACAAATTACTAACATAATGGATAAAGAATAATTCTGTTTAGTCAGAAATGTTCCAAGAACTTCCACATGTCTCATTTTCTAAAATTACTCAAGTGAAGGATAAATTAAATGCAAAGGACTTTAATGCCAAGGCCTGCATTTCTCCCCAGTAGCACTTTGCCGTGCCTGATGTCAAAAGAAGTCAGTTCCACTTTCACAATGGGCAAACAGCAATGCCAAAATATATGGCAGGTTAAAAATTTCCAAGTAGATAAGTTAATTATCTCACAATATTACATCAGCAGGACATTTTGTCACCTTGCAAACTAAACTTGCATGTATATTGTTTGATCACGTGCCAAATGCTGGAGTAGGCTGTATAACAGGAAGTGCACAGTGAACTCGGTGAACTCAGAATGACTTTAGAAGGAAACGACTTTGCTGTTAATCTTAGCTAGGCTTACCCATTATAGAACAAACAGATGATATTAATCATAAGCCTGGTCTTGAAACAGTTAATTGAACCCTGGCTTATCTTGCAGGGCTGTATTTGTCTATTTCAGGGTTAGATGCATAAGAGCAAATTACTTCAAATTATCAGCAGAGTCAGTTACAAACTTGAAATATTAAACTTTTGAAGAGCAAAATGTACCCAAATGCACCCAAGATTTCAATTACACAATTGAAAAGTCAGTTGAAAAAAATAGCTGTTTGGCCGCATTTAATGGCACTGGTAAAAACCGCAAGCAATAATAAGAAAAGCACAACTTTGTGGAAAATATAAAGAAGATGCTTGTGTAGACACGATGCTAGCATTACTGATAACAGTTACAGTCTCAAATTGGATTTCATTATCCTTGATTGTATTTGCAACAATAACAATACACAAGTAATGCAGTTTTGAGGCAAGATAATTACATATACACCAATAAACATCAAGTAATAAGAGCAGCAGCGTACATGGGTACAGCACACAATATTGAAAAATATTGATAGGTAATACCATCAGTATCATTCTACATATGAGAAGAGTAGTTATTATGAGTATATAAGAACTGACTGATATTGTCAAAAATGACATTCGATGGCAACGTTTCCTCAATCCTGTTCGCAATTCAAAAAAGGTTAACATGTCAAATAACACTGACCTATGTAAATGAAAATGGAATAAAAATCCACACTCACAGTCTCCTGAGTATAATTTAATGAATTGGAATCTTGGAATCTTCAAACTAAGGATTCCAACTGAATGGCACCCTCAGAATAAGATCACAAGCAAACAGCACAAAAGAAATAATAATTATAGGTCCCTGATGCTCAGACCTTTAATTGTCTAACCATAGAGGAACATCAACAGGCTTAGGCAGGGACGGGTAACTTCTGAGCAATGATATCCAAAAACCAGAGATCGGCAGGCAAGGGCTGCTGCTGCTTTCAGAAAAACAGGGACGCCTCGGTGGAACTTCAACCGATCGCAGAGGTTTCATATTTTTCTGGAGAGAGAGAACGGCCACGTATTTCAAAGGATGCCCAACTTTCGCTCCCAGGAGCAGCTGCATAAAGCAGCTAATTGTGAGTGATTCTTTAAAGGAAGCAGAAAAAAATATTTTTGCTCCTAAAGATGTATGAACAGTATGTAATAAGCTCCTAGAGGTAAAATTAGTATTTATCCTTCCCAGCTTATCTGCCACTTCATACTACAAAGTACAAAATATACATTTTTGCTATCAGGAGAGTGTTTACTGTATTTGCTGTTTGTGTAAATAAATTAAAATGGAATCTTTTTTTCAGACAGATATTTCCTGCTAACCCTTTTCTACATTGATAACAGTCTTGAAAACTTCAGTGTTAAGTAGATTTGTGTTATGCTAGAATGGTTTTCCCATTACAGATAATGAAAATGGCAGGGATTATGTTACCGCATGTAATACTATAACGATATTACATCCTCATTAACCTTTCTCATAACATCCTAATACTTATAATTTTACTTCCAAATGGAGAACTTGCCAGTTTTGTTCTGACAAGCTTTGGGCTTTCTGGGGGATTTTTTTAAAACGAAAGTTTTTTGAAAGAATCTCACAGATACGATTTAATAATGTGATGTTTCTGCCACAAAAACGGTGAGGCAAAAATTTGCATGGCAATGTCATGCTAGTTTTTGCGATGAGTAATGTTTTGCATATGGTGCACTTGCAGTGAAGACATCATGTTTTACTGACATCACAGTGCTGTTGTATTTCCACCATGTTTAAGCATTAATGGTCATAATGGTTTGACCATAATGGACTCTGGACAACAGATGAAATCTTTTGGGACAACTGATAGCCGCTACTTGCAGCTGGCAGTAAAGTATCCACCCATGCATTTAACCAGATCAGCCCACTACACCAAATGATAGTGTTGCCATGTCAGTACGCCACATAAAACAGTACTTGTACCTGCAAAGCCCAATTTTCCTTCTGCACAAAATATTCCCTAAATATAGTCTATGGGACCTGAAAGCGTGCAGGAGTGTGAAATGCATTTTGTCGGGTCTCCCTGATTTATATCAATGAGCTGAACCTGAAACAGAAAGTGTTATATGACCAAATGTGCACTCTATGGGAAAAGACCGAAATCAACGTATTAACATACAAGCTGAGCCACACAAACACACACACACACAAACACTCATTTGTAACAATTACACTTGGCACAACACTAAATTCTCATAAATCAGAGAATAACAGAATTGCAGAGCAATAGAACAAAATTCATACTATGTGGCATGTTAGTGTGTGTTTGTTGTGCGTGTGTGTGTGTCTGTGTTGGCGTGGAGTGTGTTGTGGAAGATTAGAAAGAAGAAGCTCTATGTCCTTAACTTTCTCTCCACACTCTCAGCAGCTCTCCCCCATGACCACTATGTTGTTTTTAAATCTTGATTTCTCCTAGCACCAAGCATAAATTGATCCGGAGATCGATTGTGGCATCGAAGCATTTGCATTTACTTATCTAACGAACACGAAAACATGCCGAGAAGCTGTTACACGGCGGGCTGCAAAAATATCTCTCACCCTTCTGCCGTCTGAAGTTGATGTGCTAAGTGGGCTGCACTGACTCCATAAAAATGCACCAGTTTTACATTTTGACTTTGTAATTTTTTCCCCCTCACTACCTCGTTCTCTGTACTTTATTCCAGAGCACCCCTACAATTCTGGTGGAGTTTAGAAGTTACAGGAAAGCGCTGACTCAGAGAATGCATGGAGAAACATCGGAAAGGACACCAGGAAATCTCACACCGCCCTGAAGGGTAAAGAAATTAGGTGACAGAGTACACACAAAGACACATGAACAGACAAACACGCATAAAGAAAAAACACATACAGATCAGGTATCTATATCTTAGTTTTCTATATCTATTATCTATATCGACATTTGGTCCCCACAATGTAATATATACATGACCACACACACAAAGAGAAATACACATGGCTACATGCATAACACATAAAATATAAACAAATAAACACAGACACACACACACACACATGTTCTCTCTCTTGTGCCTCCGGTCCCCTGGTCCATCCTGAGGGAGGGAAACTTCAAATGTACTGCTCATTCCCATCACATCTTATCAGACACGTCTCATTAAAAGCTTCTTCAGAAATCATCCTGCTGGACGACAACATAAAATCACAGGTCTCCGCCACACGGATTCAACATTTAGAATCGATATACACCACGCCTTTTTCAGCAATACACCACGCTGTAATAGCACACAAAATGGTCACATGGTGGAGAGAGAAAAGCACTCAGATCTGAAAACGTGTCCCTGTTTGTTCTCCATTCTGTAGTCATCCAGCGTAAGCTTTCTGTGACCCAGGCCCCTTTGAAGACACTGCTGATTCTGACAAGGGTTAGAAAAGAACAACAAAACGTAAGAGCAGAGACGTTTGTGTCATGACAGGGGCGGATCATTCACTGTGCTGTACTAAAGCTGGCCTCAACTTTCTGTCATTCACGACTCATTGCAGTCCGTCCCCTTGCCTCTATACATTAATACAAACACTTATGCTGCCAAGGCTGGCTTTCAGAGGGGAAACAGGCTTGAGGTTTCCTTAGGTAACCTTGTCAGCTGACACTCAGTAATAACTCCCCTTTACATGCGCAGACACGCACTTCTCGGTCCCCTATGGCTTCATGTTCCTCGCATTCGGTACATTTCATACCTTAATTAAATACAGAGCACAGAAGACGGAGGAAAGAAAAAAGAAAAAGAAAGAAGTATATGTATTTTGCCACATTTTGCTGCAGGGTTTCTATTAGGAGCTTAGCTAAAAAAAAAAAGAAATCATCTGGCAAGTCCATTAGGCAGTTACTTTCGGCCTCACAGCTTGAGAATGGAGAGACTCGTATATGCTTGTATAACTCCAAGCAGAAAGAGTGGGAAGGGCCGTACCTCATGACCCGGGGCCACTGTGCCACACGCACTCTCTACTGCTAGCTTTGCGACCCAAAGGATCAGACGGCTTAGAAATTAAAATAAAAAATTTAACAAGCGAGCTAGTGATATTAATATACTGCTCCAAAACCTCAAGTGTTCTAAGAAAGTTTTTTCCCCTCCTTTTCTGGTGGTGCCCTTTCAGCGAATGAGGTGACGCCTTCCCCGGCAGCCGGCGACTCACGGCGGCCATCTTTTCTTCCTCCCTAATTTACTCCCCTTAATTTGCGGACACTCTCTGCAGACACAGGGAGAGCAGCCAAAGTTTGAAATGGAGCCTGTTGTGCTCTCCCAGGAGCATGTTCATTATTAATGGCAAGGAATCCACATTACAGAACTGAAAATATCTTTAAATTGTCTCCACCAGTCAGAACGAAATGTAGTGCAAAATCTCAGTAGCCTTTAAAAGTCATTTTGTTTTAATGTTGAATAAATGTGGAATATTAGCAAATATGCACAAAATTTATATTTCTTTGAACAGAAAAACAGCACTATCCATCAGAATGCACACTCACACTGCTTTGAAAACCACTTCACAGCAGTATTCCTCCCACTGAATTAATCTGGAATTGAATAAAAATGCTAGGGAGGACACGTTCACTTGTTTGTTTTGCAGATGTTGGCCAGTTTATACTCCTGTAGTGTGAGGCACTGCGGTGTGTGTTACTGAGCATCAGTACTACTTTCGTCATTCCCTTTCTTTACATAAACGGTCACGTTAGCCAACTGGTGAATGTGTTACACTAGGGGTTCCCAAACTTTTGGTGTACTGGATCACATTGTACAACAATTGCACCAGTCCACTACTGGGCACACATTTATGCACATACACAAGCTTATATTACGGGCTGCCTTGGAGGCAACAATACAGCAAAACGGCATGTCTTTGGACTCTGAGAAGTAACTGGAGAACTTGAAAGCAACACCCCCCACCCTTTTTAAACTAAAAATAGCATTCACATGAAGCTTATCTTCTTGAAAAATTATTAGTGTAGCGGACAACCACTGTGCAAGGTTATGTATTGCTGGCAGAGTTATAAAGGACGCAAGTATTAAAAATGATAGATGCCTTCATAAGATGTTTAGAATAGCTTGATGAGACCATACTGGAACTTTTCAGTAAAAAAAGGAAAATCTCACTCTCCTGCCTTTTTAAGCCTATTACTACCAACATGTTGTACATAGGTGGAGGTGGTACAGGATATTATAATGGAATGCCATTGAAAGGAACTTTATTTCATTTTGCAATTAAATTTCACACTGTCTGATTAAAAAATACTGCTTGCTAATAGAGATATCCATCCACCCACCCACCGCAGTACCTTGCATGGTATACCTTTTTTAAATCCGGGATAACTAGATCACAGTGACCATACATGAAATGCAGTTACTGAAAAAGGTGGATCAGTGGATGAAAGGTTTGAGGAATGGCCCAGAATTTCGGGACATGTTTAGAGAAAGGTTGATTGCTTCAGTGGTATGGCTCTTTCTCTGTGTTTTCACATAAAGAGAGTAACATTTTCTTAATGGTTTTAAATCATTAGGCTCCTCCTTTGGGACCCCACAGCAAACGTCAGTACAGCACCTCCACAGCTGGCTCATCCACCTACAGGTGAATCGAAGGGACCAAATGACAGGCACGGAAAAAGTCCCGCTGGTTCCTCCGCTGGTTTTTCCTCAGTATCCCTGATACCCAAAGTGCCACTTAGAGAGTGAAGCGAAAATCAATGGCTTAATGCCATTACCGGTAATATAAAAAAAGAAAAACAAAATGATAAATGAAATGTCTCTGGAGAAGTCTGGCTCCTTTCTGTGGCCCTCAGCGCCACACAGTACTGTATGTTGGCTCAGGTGTAGGTATAGGCATTTATTGATCAGCTGTGTTACATTATTTGGGGTGGCATTATGGTACAGTGGTTGGCACTGTTATGTCACATCTCTGGGACCTGGGGTCAAGTTTCCACCAGGGTTCCATGCATGTGGAGTTTGTATGTTCTCCCCTTGTCGTTGTGGGGCTTCTTCTGGGTGCTCTGGTTTCCCCTCACACAGGGGAACTCCACACTCCAAAAACATTAACTGGAGCTGCCAAATCGCTGGTAGGTGTTCATGCGTAAGTAAACAGTGTATGAGTATGAGCGCCATCCTAGGTCGCCCCCTGCCTTGTGCCCATAGGCTCCAGACCCCAGGTGACCCTGAATAGGACAAGTGGTTTCAGAAGATGGATGGATGAGTGGACATTACTATCATCCTCCCCTTCCAAGAATTCAGAGTTTGGGTCCTCCTGGAGAGTGCAGCATGGAGAAAGATGCAATTTACAGGACATTAAAGGGGCCCTCAAAGGGAACTGGGCCTTGTGACATAAATAATTTTGATTTATTAACTTGGATTACCACCAAATCAAAACTTTGACCCATCTACTCAACGCAATTTATAGGTACTTATCACAGCTTGTCTTACTTGTCAGAGGTAGTTTTCTCACTCTCTTCCTGCCCAGTGGGAATCTGCCCTTGGAGATGGGTGTGTAATTTGTGATTAGCGGATCCATCATAGTTTTGTTATACTCTCAGTCTGCTCGCTCTCGAAATCAGAAGAGATCACAAAGTATGGCTCTGTGTCAACACACTGAAAAGGATGGTACTGACAATCAAAGGCTGACACGGGTTATTATCCAATCAGTGGGCAGTGCAACCTCAACCAATCACTGGCTGTCCTGCCGTCCCGGGTTTCCAGTTTACGTCAGTGTCCCAAGAGCACGCTGAAATGGGGTCATTTACACACTTGCTGGGTAAAATTAAAAATTTGACAAACCCACCGGAATTACACTGTCCTGGATATGAGCCGGGAGCACAAAACTTACATTTCATTTTCATGAGAAATCACTGTCAATGTTATCATATGTTTTGTAGCTATACATTTTGTGAAGATCCATGTTTATTAAAATTTAGTCAATCATTCTCCTACAGGACAAATTCAACTGATATTACAGGGCTGTCACTATCGATTATATCAATAATGGAGTAACCTACCGGTTACTCTGACAATTCATCCCACTGTGACACTGTGCCGCCCTCAATAGGCATGCATGGTGTGCAATGTTAATATCCACATGGCATTTCATGTACATGCGACTCTCACATCACAAGGACTGTAATAGTCTGCTGGGTTCAAGCCATCAATCAGTTATGTTAAAAGATATTTACTCTGTCACAGGAAATCAAACTTAGCAAGCTTTGCAATTTTATTGATGGTTCCTTTTCAATATTATCTATTACAGGTTAAAAAAATAAATCTAAGGTTTACCACGGCTACTAATGCATGAGCATGAAGACGCTCTCCGAAACAAAATCATTCTTGCCCTTGCTGTTGGATTCACTCATTGATCTTGTGGCATGTTTGTATGAAATTTTCTGCTCTAAGTGAAGAGGAGAAAAGCTAACAAAAACTCTGTGAACCTTTTCCAGTTTCGCGATGCCCTAGCATACAATATACTCACAAAAATTATTAATATTAATTGCTTATATGGTCCATATTATGTAAAATGATGCAGCTATGCTACTGAGCTAACCTTCATTTGAGCAGCACTTATTGTGATATCCAGGAATTAAGGATAATTATTAATATAAATTTAATTATTTAAGTCAAAGTGATGAAAAAGACAGACTAGGCTATACCGAGAGGCTAAATGGCACATATCTATGGCCAACCTCGCATTAATGGGTCAGTCCATCAAACCCGAAAGTCTTCTTTAAGATGTATTTGCATTGCTGCCATGCTGTGGTGATATTTAAGTTCTGCTTTGCAATGCCGTAAGATGACTTTAGTGCCGTCAGAAAAATGCTTCCACACAAATGTTGCCTTTACTTTTTATTTGGACCCTCATCCTCTAGCCTTTGTGCCATCTGCCTTCCGCCATATTGCTGAATAATCCATCCATCTATTTTCCAACCCGCTTTTTCCTATCAGGGTCGCGGGGGGTCCGGAGCCTATCCCGGAAGCTACGAGCACGAGGCGGGGAACAACCCAGGACGGGGGGCCAGCCCATCGCAGTTGCTGAATAATTGAGAAGAAAATTTTTAACCGATGCTCTTCAATAATCAATTTTAATCGAGTGATCGTGATAGCTCTAGATATTTACAGCTTTCTTTTATCCATGGTTCTTAGTGTAAATTATAGTCCGCAGTGCTATACAGCTTCTTTGTGATAATGACAGCAAACCAAAAAATGCCAAGCCTTCTGCTTTGGGAGACAGGCTACCAAAGTACAGAAATAGTGGCTTATGTCTAGAATGCCTCCTGGTTGCCATGGTGACTTGTCAGCTGTAAGCTGCTCCTCATGGCAGCCGGGAATTCATGGTTGTTGGACATGGCTATTCTTACATACGCAGTAAAAGCAACAGGCAACTGCAACTTCAGGAAGAGCAGCCAGCAGAACACTATAAGAAAGAAGGTCACACATTTGTGAAATATTCGGACTGAGAAAAGTTTGTATACCAAAAAAACTGGTTACAATCACTAACATTGCGGCTGAACAATTTAGGGAAAATATCTAATTGTGATTTTTCTGACAGATATTGCAATTTGATTTGAGATATTTTTTTTTTTTCAAGCTTCAGCTCAAGTTTAGTCAATTTTATGTACTCATCTACGCACAGGTTAATTTAATAGAGAACAATCAAACACAAAAAACACATCACATAAGCTGTGACTGTGTTAGATCGGGATTGCAAGTGCACAAACCAAATATACAACTACGGATTTGGATTACAACTGCACAAACAGGAAGGAATTAAAATTCAGGGTTTCCTTGCCTGTTTGTGTGCTTGTAATCGTGATTCATAGTTGTAATGTAGCATTTGAAAATATGTGCAAATGTGAAGTTGCAAATCTTTGATCTTGAAAACACGAGAACAAAACTTTTTGCAACACAAACTTGACTGCATAGATGTACACAACTTAATACAAGTGCGCAAATCTTTGCACAGATGTTCAAAACTTAAATACAAGTGCACAAATGTATTTCACACAACTACATAATTCTGTCATAATAATCACTCCATACATAGGACCTTTCTGTAAACAGTCTCTGACCATAAAATAGGTAGGTAATTCATTTATAGCTTAGCAGCAGAATCATTATTTCTCTGCACTGTGAATTAACATTTTCCTCAGGTCTCATGTGTTTGTTTGTGGGCGTATACGCAGTTGCCTTGGACCACTTTTGATTGGTGAGCATGACTGGCAGTGATCAGCATTGCACTCCTGATTGGTAAGAATGGCTGTCACACAAGGAGGACGGCATGAATTTGTAAAACTATTCTGACAACAGTTTTAAACCCTGGGCCAAACCTGCTGCATAATGCATAACCTAAATCGCAGACTTTTTTCAAATCATGATTTTGATTTGAAATTGATAAGTCGTTCAGCCCTAACTAGGACAAGTGCACACAAGTATTTCTTGTTTCTTTTGAACAAACAAGTGAAAAGAAAAAGGTGAAGATTCTGGATACCTTCAGTTCTAATAAGATTAAATTTACAATGACCATTTCAAACGGTACTACAGGATAAGCAGAATTAATACTGAAAATGTGGCAGGAACATCATCCATTTTCAGTTAAATAACTACAGGGGTATTTCAGAAAGTAGGTTTAGCGATACTACAGGCAAAGCTAAATTAATATTAGGAACATAACCACATAACTACAGGAATAGTGAAAACAGCTTATTGATTATTTTTTACTTTTTATTGGAAATTAATTGTATACAGACAGGTCTATAGAGCCAAAATAAAAATATTAATAGATAGGCACAGTTTAATATAATCCAAAAAAAAAAAACAGCTTAACATGCCTCGACATCAAATTAGACAGACTAGTAGGGATGTGTGGCGATGTTTTCATTCTGAGAATCAATTCTAATGTTAAAATATTGATTTATTTACCAAAACAAAATATCAGTACTTGTAAACCCCTTGCTGTAAACCAAATGAATGGTTTTCTTTTCAAAATAATTGATCTTGTTTAAAAACAGACGTGTTGTTTTTAACGTATTTGAAAAGTGCAAATACTCTGTCCGAATAAAAAATGGAGTGTCAATTTGCACCTGCCTGGAAATAGCCACACAGCATCCATTTGGCTGTTTACACCTGGCCTTCTTACTCCCCACCTCCAGATCAAGATAAAACTTAAACATGGAAGCATGCTTGCACGTCACTTCACCGGCCAAAGGCACCAACTTTGTACTTTGAGGTAAGGCACATTGAACACAAAATCTACCCCCTTATCCTAACAATAGTTAGCTATCTGAAGGTACACATTAATTAAAAAAAGTAATTAGCAAAATTAATTTCTCACAATGGGGGAGAATTCCCCTTATATGTTCAGAAGACAGGGAGGAATTTAACATTTTCGGGGCGGGGGGAATGGCTCTATTCACCCCGAGTTCAAATACTGTAGCATTGGTGGCTACTGACACAAAAAAATGACAGATCACGACAATACAAATTGGTCGGACTTGGGTTGAAAGTCTTCACAGAAATACGTCTGTTCACTTTAGAATTATCTTGTTAGATTTTTTGAAATGGCCTTTTGTCTGTGAGTCTGTGAGTATGCAAAAGGTATAGGGTGGGGGTTGACTAAAATATGATGGGAAAACCCAGACGTGCTCATTCAAATGTCCTGCCTGTTTAGACACCCCAGGGGGGCTGACTTGCACTCCATTAATTGGACATCTATTCAATTCCCATTGATGCCCTGAAAGTTACCCCCCGCAACCATGCCATTTCCTTAATTTTAACGCTTCAGTGAAGATTACATTATTCTGTACTCTGAAACACTGTGGTAGCAAAGGGGTGCTCGATATTGCTTCTTAAATGCCAAATTCCTGCAGGTTTTGCAGAGTACTTTTTTTCTGATTGACAGCTGAATCACTAGATGAGGTATTAGTTGGACTTTCCTAGTAATTACTTCCAAAACCAAAGACGGACAGACGCTGAGTGAAATCCTACACATCCTGCAACTCTTATTGGCTAAGGTTGACCACCTCTGCATTGATAGCACAGACCAATGTCTGTGGGCCTATACTTACAGTATAAAGACCTTTTTTTCATTGCTCAGGGAGAAGTTTCCCTTTCCTACTCTGACAGTTTACTGTTTAATGCTATAACCATTTACTATACAAATTAGCTAATGTCTTATATTATTTTACTTATATACTTACATTTTACTTGCTTATATTAAATACATTATTTTATTTTTTACAGGTCGCCATTTGCTTTCAAACTGGTACTCATATTCTTCGGTCACATATAATGATGACAGTTAGACTTCACGGTTACAAGGATTTCAAAATTAAAATATGACACCCGCAAAGAAAATGTTGTGTGCTTAAAGCTGTATATAATTTATATGCACATTCAAACTAAAGCAGACTTGTGGGAGACGAAGGAGCTAATTCAGTCAAATCGACTCAAAGCACTTTCAGCTTCCTCCCAGCTCAATCAGCACCCAGGTTATTCGCTGATGAATAGTCACAGTGTGAAAAATAGTACACACTGTACAAACAAATAAATCAGCAAAGGATGGCATCTCAAAGGGGACTGCACAAAAAAACTGAACACACAGATACCAAGCAGCAGGACTAGCACCATGCTTCCAAATATGAACCCTCTGCCCAGTGGACTGCTGGGTAATGCCACTGAGGCCATTTGTGGTTGCCGTCATCTGCCTTTAACCCCTATCCCGTGCTTGGGGTCAGTCTGACCCCAGAGCATCATTAAATGGTAGGCAAATTTCACATTGGGAAATTATCACGGGAAAAGGGTTAACACAACTTATCTCTAGAGGTGTGTACATGATACATATGTCTCTTCTTTGTGGAAAACAACAAAGCATTCTGCCATAGTTTCCATTTAACCTCGTGTAGCCCTTCCGCTATCATTATCTTGCGGTTCTAAAAACCTTTTAATCCTTTGAGCAGCACTAGCCCAGGCTAAATGTGTGGCAAAAGTGTATGGAAATTGCGGTGCACTGGTGTTAAGTGGGATGAATTTTGATCCTTGGCAGGGGTTTCTCAAAGGACACAGCAAAATGGGGATTTCCTTTTGCAAGATCAATCGACTAGAAGCACTTTTAATCTCTAATGTTCAATCAGCAACCAGGTAACATACCAATGAACTCATTTGGAGCCCAACCAAGCAGCAAGCCGTTCTTTATGTATAAGTCAGAGCATACCAATGGAACAATTATGGGACAATAAAAATTGCTGTGGAATAATGGAACACATCATATGCTGGCTTGTCATTCTGCTGTATGCTTGGTTGCAGCTGTTTGTCTATGTGTGTGAGTGGCACAGTCATTTCTGCTTGGCACTAATAGAGGGCATTCTTGCCAATTTCTTCTCAGTTTAGAATATGTACTTTGGCCAAACTTCACCGTAAAACCCCAGCAGTGATGGACACCGTCATGGAACAATTTTAATCAACATCAGGAGTGAAATTAGAAAGTGTGACATTGGAAATGACAGCATTGTCTCCCTGAATGGCCCCATTACTAGCTCCACCCATCTAAGCCGCACACATCCCACACTAACCAACTTGTACAATTTCTTTAAAGTACTGGATGGATCACTTACAAAGGTGAAAGCTAATAAATGTGATTTTACCTGAATGCTTGTGGCATTCATGTCTGAATCTACATTTTAGAATTTGAAGAATGTTTCCTCACCAGTTAGGTGGCTGCTTGCATTACTTTGTGTATGTCTTAATTTCCATGTCTGAAAATGTGATTTATATTATTTATGTTTTTATATTTATATTTCCTTATTTCTATTTTGCCCTGCGAACAACATTTTTTGTGACATAACAGTAAGAAGTGTAACAGATAAACGAATGTACTGTCCTGTATTTTTTGCTTACAATGTACATTTAATTAATTTACATTTAACTTTTACCCAAAAAGACTTACAGTACAGGGAAGGGCTATATTTCATATTTATATATTTTAAAATCAACATTTATATATACCAAAATGACCCAATGAAGATGAGAGAGATACCAAGCTGAGCCAATAAGTAAGAAACACATAACAAATTGTGAAGATTAATGAAATGCCACACTGGTCCAAATTCTACAATGAAAGTTCCTGCCAATAGGCAGAACAAGAAGCAAAGCCCTAAGATAAGAAAATATAAAAGAAAACAAACACTTTCAAAACAGATGTGGAATCTTCTCTTGTACCTCTATGATTTTGCACACTCCTTCATTAGCTGGACAGATAGAGCAAGCTACATCACTGGCCCACCCCTGTGCCTTCCACTGCCTCACAAATGAGCCGTAACATGACACAAGAGCAGAGAGGATCACATGAATGTTAAAAAGCTGAACCCTACGCACTGCGTGGGAAAGGTGAGACGAGTACCTTCTTTATATTTGTGTAGATGTTCATACACTGCCCTCAATCCACCTAAGGGAATTCCCAGCTAACAAAGCCGCTACGTTTTTGCCACCGGCACCTTTTCCCGCCTGACATATCAGCAATAAATACCTTTTAGCAAATGTTCTTCGTAGGCATATTTGAATGCAAAACCATGTACATCATCTTTATTTCGCTTCAGAAAGTCTCTGCTGACATTTTTGTAGGTAGGAAGGGTAGGGCTGTCACATTGAAGAAAATTCCCCTGCGGTGATTTAGGTCATGTTTTGCGTGTTGGTTTAGCAAATTACTTAATTTATCCTAATTTATTGTAATATAAATATGCTTTATTAGGACATTATTAGGTATATTGTTGCTTTTTAAATATGAGCATTCTAGGGCCTATTCATACTTCTGGATGTTGGTCATAAATGTAAAAACATCATAAAACATTGTAATTTGAAAATAATAAAAAACAGAAAATTATTAAATAATAAATTTTAGGTGGTTCCTGTTTCTTTTTTTTTTGACTTTTTTAAAAAGGGTGTGTCTTGTTCATGTAGTTAAATGACACGGACAGAGAGGAGTCAGACGGCAATGGACTTCGCTCTGGAGTTTTGGACCATTGCTGCAGGGCTGGACTGGCCACCATCGCGTCTGCATGTCTTATACCAATGAGTGCTAATCCAAGTCCTGAAGGTGGAACTGGCTTGTCGGAGTAAAGCCAAGACCTTCAACAAATACGTGCAGCTGTTGATCAGTGCAAACCCCCATACCTGAACCGAGTTCTCTGAACTCTGTCTGCACTTCCCCCACCAGACTCGGAGCCCAAGCAGCTTGGCTGTCACCCTCTGAGCATTGCCGTGGCATTCAGCACATGCTGCGCCTGTACTACGGGGGGCCAGGTCACCCACTCCGCTCCTGTCTGGTTCACCGCAGCACGGATTCATTGCCTTCTGCCCAGGTAGGAGTACCTACCCAGAGGGAGAGGCCCTGATTCCAAGAAGATACCAGGACTTTGCATACGCGTTCAGCAAGCTCCAAGTGTTCGGCCCCCGGGGCTGAGGAGCCCTCGGGGCTGAGGAGGTCCCGTGACATCCCAAGGAGTTCTTATGCTTGGCTCCAGTGCTCTAGCAACCGGATCTCTCTTTTGTGGAAGTCAATGCTTCAGAGGTGGGAGCAGGCATTGTTCTTTTCCCAGCACCAGGAAGATAACGGGAGCTTTCACCCCTGTGCCTTCTCCCGGAAGCTGACGCTGGTGGAGCAACATTTTGACAACGTGAACCAGGAACTGATAGCCATAATGTTGGCCTTCGAAGAGTGGCTATATTGGCTCAAGGGCGCAGCAAATCCCTTCCTGCTGCTCGCCGACCACCGAAACCTTGAGTACCTAATGTCAGCTAAGTGTCTATCACCCCCTGACTGACGGTGTGACGGAGCACACCAACCAAGAGGTGACCTACCGACTCAGTGGACCCACTACTTGCCATGGGTGGAGTACATCCGAAACTGTCATCTGCAGCCAGCATTGAGATGCACCCACCAGCAACTGGGAGTCTGATCCCATTGGCAAAAGATGCCCACGCTCCAGCCTGGACAATGAGTCTGGCTGTTAACCTGAAGCCTGTGTATCCTATGCTGCTGTAAGAACATGGTGGTTGTGGTGATTGCTTGGCATCCCCTGCGGCTGGCCTGTCAATATTGCAGTATTGCATTATTACGGTTAACATGACCACCCTGCGACAGGGATCAATTACCAAGCTAAAAATATATGCCTTCACAAGTCTTCGCAAGAAAATTGTAAATCCATTTAAAAATATTTTATGATGAACTGTTCCATATTTAATTAAATGGGCTGGTACTAACATACTTAATGTATGATTTCCTGTAGGTGTAACGGACCCCCCCAGTTCCAGCACACCTGCACTAATGATGAAATTAATTACAGAGTGGTCAGTCCATGGAACGATGCTGCTGCAGCCTAGGCAGAGTTGACCCTGAGGAGATGGGTGCACAGTTAATTAACCATACCTCAGAGAAGGCCGGGTAATAATAATGCCGGCTGAGAGGGAAATTTGGTGATGAGAGTAGAAATCAGAGAATGTTTAAAAGAAGGGTAGATAGAAAGGTACCTATTAAAGGTAAGATGGTAATTCAGAGAATATATACACATGTTTATACAAACACATACACACAGATGTAGCAGAGCTGTAAGAGAATACATACTGTGTATATGTGGAGTATGTATAGGTATAATTGTATTAGTTAGTTGTAATAGTTTACAATCAATTTAATAAATTTTCTTTGTAAAATTAAACAGTCATGTCCACAAAGCACCAAACGTTTTTGGCACTTTAAATTTTCTTAGAAACACTGATTGAGTAATAACAAAAGTGTTGTTCCTGTAACAGGTGCAACAGGTGTCTCATTTTCTAAATGTCTTCACAAAAGACATAAAGACAGCAGTCTTTCTTATACTCAGCAGTAGCTGCTAACATTAAGCTAGAAAAATGAAAATAAAGAATTAACCCATTTAATCATAGATTTTTCCCTGCAAAATAAGTGCATGCATTTCACTCCTTAGACCTACCTAACACATAAAATGCATGACTTTTTTTTCATTTCGTGTTGGTTATGTTAGCGACATTTGTTGCCGGTGGGATTGAACAGGTTAATATAATGAAAATACTGAAAATTGAATATATCCTCCACTAAAATTGCCACTCCACAAGAACAGTCAATTAGCAGAATGGAGATGAGCACTGCTTCTCCATATGTTTTGGAGCTCTGTGTATATATAAGTGTGTCTAAATATGTGTGGTACTATTTATATTTACAGACTGTCTAGAAACACAAACAAACTCCCATTATTTAGTGGGAAATTGAGAAAATGCTTGAATACCTACATTGTCATTATATATAAGCTGGCCCTCTTTTGTCCAAATTAATTGCAAAAATTTAGAATTCCTTCTTATAATAATAAACATGTTGCATATTTTGGTATAGGCAACTACTATATGAGAGTGGTAGTGTTTTTTAGGCTTAAAAAATATAATTCTATTTAATGGGATACATGAAAGTGAATGATATAATTACATGCATATCTGTTTATATGCACACTTTCATTTATGCTTAAAAAGTCACGTGAGCCACAGTACTTTTCCTCTTGCCTCCTAAGGAGAAGTATCACATTGAGTGACCTCAGTGTGCCACAAACCTAGTGCCTATGAAAGCAATAAATGCTATTCAGCTCCCAACTGAATCAAAGGCCTAGCTAAAAATGCCACAGCACAGCTAACTAATTAACATGATTTACTGTTGTGAATAATAAACTAACCTAATAACACATAATTATGCTTCTGTAAAGTGTTGCAGTATTGGAACAAACGTCTATTTGTTAATTAAATGCAATTAGTATATTGCAGTTACCATCAGGTTAATACCACACTATCAATAATTTATGACCTTACTGCAAGTTATGAGGCAGTAAGGGATGAATTTCACATGCCCTGATGCGGGGCACAAAAGCTGCTGTCTCCTCCATATCCCAAGCTGGCTCTAATATCTTCTGTTGATCAGACATAATCACATTTTCACCTCCAGAGGGAGAATTAAAAATGGGAAATAAGGAGGTGATTCACTAGTACCAATGGAGCTTGAAAATGCAATGCACTCTTTATTATCCATATATGTAATTCCAGGTAAAGACCAATACAAGTATCCACCTACTGTATTTACAGAAACACTATTGTTATACACGACCAGTGTAAATGTTTAATGTGAAGGTGGATGGCATAAATTGCTCAGATAAAGGTGAACATGTTAGATTTATAGTGTATCAAGCCTTGTCCTCACAGTGACAAGTGCATACCGCTAAACACTGACCATTTTTGTCTTTGGGCCATCCTTGTCACTGCTATCACTATCAAAGTCTTTATAGCAGTGATTTGTTTAGGTGTGTTATTTTTGTTCTAGGGCAGATTGTTTAAAGTGTCAAAGTTCAGAAAGTACAAATCCAGACCAAGATTTCGTTTCAACCAACCAGCTGAGCACTCTGTGACTGTGGCTCTGTAAGCCCCACTGCTTGGTTGAAACAAAATCTTGGTCTGGATTTGTACTTTTTTGTACGAATCTGAACTTCTCACCTCTGATATTTTTTAAAACACGTTCTACCACATATCTTTCTGTAAGAAATAATCAATAAGGACAAGGTCCACTTAAAGGCATTTTATGTGCCAGATACTTGTGAAAATCTTGAATGAAAACAGGTCAGAAATCAAGCTTTGGCTGCCAGATGTATTTTGGTAATGCGGCAGCCTTGAGTTATGGAGTTTAAAAAGAATAAATATATCACAGCTGGGGGTGTGAAGACTTCCACAGAGTACCGACCCAAAAATATTACGACTATAAATGCCATTATAAATTGTACAGCCTAATAATCTCTGTCATTTACACTTCCCAGTTAAGATTTATCATCTTATTTCCAGATCAGTTTTAAAACGTCATTTCAGTACACTTTTCGATGTTGCATCAAATTTTCAGCAAGCAATTATTGTGCATTTCTTCATATTTTCATACTTGCTACCTTAAGCCCTTTAAATGTTTAACAGAGACTGAGTGGTTTTAATGGATAAAGCCTTGTCTGCCGAGCCCTTCAAATATTATCTTTTCCATATGTCCCAAGTGAGTTACAGATGTGCCCATTTATGCACCGGGACATTTCATAAGGGAAATGTAAGCGCCGAATGGGTGCCGCAGAAGGTGCAGTCAATGCCCAAGCTAGCAGGTCCTCCAGGGATGGGCTCACCTTGGGATCTGATGGGCTAGCCATTAATTAGCAGTCTGCGCTTTGGAGACACACCTAGGCTGTTATTAATGGTCAAACCGGCTACACCAACAGTTTGTTAAATGCAGCCTCCAGGGGAATAGCAAGCGTTTGTGATGATGCACAGCAGCTCAGCCCAGCCAACAGAAAACCTGGCAAAAACAAAGGCTATGAAAGAATCAATCAATGCCGAGCATTTAAAGTTCCTTTTGAAGTCACTGAACAAAGTATTCCGATGTGCTCCTCTGAACTCAGGATGAAGTAAAATAAATAGGAGGCATCCATGCATTAAACAACAGAGGGAAGAAAGAGAAATGGCTGATACGCTGCGTTCAGCTAATAGATGTAATAATCACAATAATAAAAATGGCTGGCACACAACCCAGCCATTTGTTCCAAGAATAATAATTTACTGCAGGGGAAGTTAATTGCAGGACAGCATAAGTGAAATCTGAGTGCCATAAAAGCACAGAGCACACAATTAGTGAATCACCGCGGCACATCTCTGCCTCTTCCTTATGTTAACGTTCAGTTTCCAAAGGCAACACTTCCATTTGAACTAGAACCTTTGTTTTGTGTGATGACCATTATGTTTTCATTAAATGCTCCACAAAGTGTTTTTGATGTCCTTTATAAGCTTAACAACGTGACTAATTACCGACAAAAAACTGCCATACTAGTGTCGAAACAGTCGAAACAGAGTCAAATGATCTGGTACCGTGTTGAAGGGCAGTATCAAAAAATTTGTATACAACATGTAATAGTGTATTATGTACCATCTATATTATTCGTTGTATTAAGGAGCACTGTACTTTGTATTTAATATACATACTGTGAGCTATCTTCTACTTAGTGTGCACTGTGTGCTGTCTGGTATACACTGGGTGTGTTGGTTGCCCCACTCCTGGGGCCAAGTGTGTTATTCTCATCATAAAAAGTTCACTTATGCCAGAAAGACTGATGCTGGCTGCAGGTTTGCCTCTTTCTCACGACCCTGGGCCAATTTACCTGCCAGCCCGCAG
>JAODKL010000118.1:24538105-24549665 GCA_026780765.1 Petrocephalus schoutedeni
ATGCCAGAAAGACTGATGCTGGCTGCAGGTTTGCCTCTTTCTCACGACCCTGGGCCAATTTACCTGCCAGCCCGCAGGTGACAATAATCAGTCAATGGTGTTTGTGTGCGCATGGTCACGTGCTCGCGTGTGAGAATAGCAGGTCATGTGCATCTCTGAGGAGCCCCTGTACTTACTGCGAACTTGCACAGAGTTTGCACTCTGACCTCCCGACCCAGTTATGCAGTGGTTCGGTGACTGGTGGCGCAAACATCTGGATGCTCTAACCTCACGGTAAATGCACGTGGAATATTATGCTCCCGTTCATTTTCTCTGATTAACCACCACAGGACACCCACCCCCCACACACACATTTTAAATGGGAATAAATTACACATTAATTAAGCTGGATAGGGCATCCAAATCATCCAATCACTAGGCAACCTATCTGCGCCTGTTAAATGTGGTAGATGCTTTCAGAAATACTCTGCATGGTCAATACAACTGCAAAGATGCACGCATGCACCTTTCAGAAAAAAAAATAATAAAAATGACATAGGAACACCCAAGGGGAAAAGGGAGGAAGAATAAGGAAAGGTAGAGCGAAGGAGACTGGGAGAGAGAGCAGAACAGCAGCGCTTGTTTAATTTATCAAAAGCGGCTTCACAGAAAGTTGTAGTGTTAAACTTTAATGGCAAGAGCCCTAAAGTCCTGATGTAACAAGATGAAGAAGAAAAGGGAGAATTCAGAGAGTGAACTTCTTCTGTGCGCTGGGGTGTGTGTGTGCGTGTGTGTGTGTGTGTGTGTGTGTGGGGGGGGGGGGGGCACATTCAGCAGCCCAGGGTCTGGCTCTCAGCTCCCACTCCCAAGCTCAGCCAGACCGGTGCGAGACTACAGACAGCTCAGAACACCTCGACTGGAGTGGGCATGTGCATGCGTGCAAATGTATTTATCAAGGTAGAGCATAAACATGGCTGCTGCTGAGAATCTACTGACAGACCTTTTTAATGTGTATAAAAATGCTTTTGTTTGGTTCAGTTTTCAACACGTGTATATTTATGAAAGAGTATATATACAGTGGTAGTTTATACTGTCTCCCAGCCTAGTCCTCCCTCCCAGCTCCCAGCCAATCAGGAACACCGAATACCTGGTACAGGTGTGCTGGGAGCTGAAAATAAGCAAAAATGTGGACTGGGTTGGGAAACACTGGTTTATACTACCATTCGGACTATGCATTTGCATGGGGCTCTGAGGTTTGTGCCCCCTGTTGGCCACAAACAGTCACTACCCCAAGGGGAGCAGAAACAACAAATCCGACCCTGTGCCTATATCTGTGTTTATGCTTGTATGGCTTTGTGATTTTGTATAAATTTGGGCACGGGTGTCTATCTGATTACATCTCTGATAAATTAAAACCTTATGTCTGGAAAGGGATCATCCCAACAACAGTAAGCTTAAATCTACAGGAGTCCAGGAGCTGTTACTGTACTCTCAAGGAATTTTGGGAAAAAATTCCCCAGTAAACACTCAGCTGTCACAGAAGGCGAGAGGTTAAAATGATAAGCTACATGAGATGCAATTTGTTGGCAAGAAAAAGAAATAAGGTGGTATAATGACAGATGGGCTACGATAAAAAATGATGAAAGGTGCTTCCAGGAGAGGTTGACCAAGCCCCTCTAAGATCACACAGTTAGCTATGGGTTATTTTTCAAAAGGCCTCCCGCCTGCCTGAAGGGCCCTACAGCCGAGAAAGTGCCGCCTTTTGGGAAAGCGGGAAGGCCCACTGGGCTCTTTTTCAGCTCTCGCCTAGCTTTCACCTGCAGAGTCTGGGGGAGGGGGGCATAGCTCTCATCTGACGCCCCCCCCCCTGGCTGGCTGACTTAATCTAATCAGAGGGCTGCCACCGATTCAGGTGACGAAAACATGCTGCTGATGCTGCACTGTCTTTCCAAGTGAAACAAGTCATCACTCTAAATACTGACATTACAGAGCTAGTTTGCCGTTGTCATTCCCATTAAATAGTGTGCTTAGGGAGAGACAGCTCACAATTACACCTGTACCACTTGTTATGATGCAGAGAACTCAACATGACACGCTACTGAATAGTGTGGCACATTGCAGTAGGGCAGGATGTGCTGTGTGCTTGCACTGTGCATGCAATGCAAGATCAAGGGGAATTCAGAACAGGCTGGGCTCAAAAGAATGGGGCCTATAATAGCAGGTCTGCTCCAAAGGTTCAGCCTCCAGTCCCTGGCAGTTCATTTATATGTGACTTTACAGGTACCCGTAGAGCAAAAAGGAAAAGAAAAGAGAAACTAAACAAAATGGCACTCGAAAAAAGCAGACCACACCAGAAGCTTGCTCTCTCGTCGGTTTACCAATGCCCCCTCTCTCCTTGCCTCTGCTTACTGGACTCCATTAAGGCGATGACTCCATGCATCCCTGGTCTTCATTTACTTGGCAAGACAATGAGGAGCCCAGATACTGTGCTGGGGGTAGGACGAAAGTGTTTCGCTTTTAATCGCCTGCAGTAATTAGTCTCCCCCAAACTGTGTCATTAGCTATCTGTCCCGGTGCATCCCCACAGCACGCTCTTGTACAGATGATAAAAAAACAGCCTTCATAAGAACAAAGGATCACAAAGCTCTGTCCCTGTCTGGATCATGGAGCCGGGCTGCTGTCCGGGAGCATTACAAGGTTGTCCCATGAGGGGCCCAATCCATCAAAGTAATTCTTCTCCCCTCCCCCCTACTCCTCCCCGCACTTTGCAATGTAATCATTTTCCTCCTCTCCTGGAGTGTGACATTGATTCATAAAGTATGCGGTACGATGTGCTGGGCTCTGCCAACGTTTTCGCGACTGTCTTAGCTGGAGGAGCCCGCGGCCCCTGGAGACAGATATACGTATCGCTCTGTGGCGCCGCCTCCCTGTCTGGCCTGAAATCACAGCTGTCATAAAGTCGTGTCCCGGTGAGCCGCTGACCAAAGGCAGGGCGGTGGACTAAACGCACTGCACACCTGAGACAGACTGGGTATATGAAAAGGCAATACACCCCGCCAGGAGGGAACTGCAAGCAGGATCCTTACACCTTCTGAGATCCCGGCATGACGCCTTCAATCAAGCGCTCCTCCGGAGTGAACCGCTCTCTGGCTTTTGGCTCGGTACAGTAAGTGAAAGCGAAGAGAATTCCGTTGAGCCAATTGTTCCTCCATGTGGAAAGGTGACACAGAGAAAAACTGTCAGCGTGCTCTCCAGAGAGTAAAAAGACAGAGAGGGAGAGAGAGGAAGAGTTAGAACAAATAGGAAGAGAGGACCAGAAGGAAACAGCAGAAGAACAAGCAATACTGGCATAAAAAAATTAATTGAGATTTATAGCAATCGCTGCCCAGCTAGTCAAACACTAACATACAAGGCTTTAGATCAAGCTCCAAGCAACGTTATATCTACACAAACTCATACAAGCACACCCCGGCCCTATAAGATCCCACCTACAAATTGAATGGAAAGCAGCCTTGATGAAAATTTCATTGTGATGGGAGCATGTCCCATCAAAGGCCAGTACGGGCTCAGGGAACACAGCCCAGCTATCCAGACACGTCGCTAATGCCCAGTCTGGCTGTCCTGGCAAGGCAGAGCCATCTGAGCCTGTTCACAAAATACCCATAATGAGCAAGAGCCAGCTAACTGAAATAAATATGACAAATAGGAAGATAGAAAGGGAGTGAAAGAGAGTGGGACGCACACAGCAGAGAGAGCCATTCACCCCCCCCCCCCCCCGAGCATGGCCATGCTGTATTTAGAGCATGCAAAATCACCTGCCTCCTTCTCCTGCTCTTCCCCCTCCCTTAGGAAGTGAATGAGAGAGCAGGAGGAGTGGCAGTGACTGTGACAGGGATGCAAGGGGGGGGGGAGACAAGGAGGACAACTGACCGAGGGGGAGGAGAGATGAAGACCCACTGGAAGGGGAACATAATACTGCTGGAGACCCCTGACATTCAGAGAGTAACGTGCGTGGGCGGTGTGCAACATGCATCCGCTCTCAGCCGAAAATACTCTCTGCCAAAGCACGGCTCTGGTGAGTGCATATAATCCTGTGATTTAATGGCTACAGAAGGATGTCGAACTCAGAGAAAAAGAAGTTCTTCTGCAAATCTGCGGTAAACTATTTATTCCTGACAGTCTGCTTGTGAACTGTCCACAGACTTGAGATATTGAAAATACTGCTGAATGATCTGGCAGACAGTAGTAGTGGTGTGACAGCAGTGGAAGGAGCCATGATGCGGCAAAGGGAATCCTGACGGCAGAGATGGAGCCGGTGACACGGTGAAGTGCTGTGATTATGCAACCAGGCCAATAGGTGGCGTAGTGGCTGAAGAGCTGGACTTCAGACTGAATCAACTCCATGGAGAAACCAAGATTAATCATCTGATGTTACTCAAGAAATAAAGAGAACACTGTAAAAAATTAATAAACTGCGAGATAATATTAATGAAATATACTTCTGTCAGGCAGGACAAGTAATATTAAACAAGGAGGCAGTTATCTGTCAAAGATCCTTGTTGTAAACCACTTTGTTCCTTTTTCAATCTACCAGTAATAAACAATCCTTTGACCACACAAAATGAACACCATCTGTAGGCACCTGTGACTACAATTCCACAAAGCAATAGCATCTAACAGAACAGCAAATGTTGGGAATTGAGTTATTACTATTACTAAAATGCTGTAGTTTTATAAATATGCAAATCTAGTGTTCCTTATTCCTTTTTTGAAAGAACTGCTAAAATATTTCGAGAATCAAAAAAACGTGTCACTGTTCACCTGATTTCGCCCCACCCAAAAACATGATGGGGGATCAGTATGAGAAGAACAGCATCACACGCTGTGTTGAAGCAGCTCCAGGCCCGGTGGGCTGGCGTAGCTAATGTGTCTCTGGCTGTCCGGGCATGGTGGGAGCCCATCGATTGCTGCGCACTGCACATCACCACAACATTCCCGAATTGCTATTGATAAGTGACCTGTAATGCAATTACCGCTCACTCTGAAACGGGCAAAGCTATTAATTATTAAAAGCTGCCCAGGTTGCTTCTGCACACGCTGTTCTGACTTTCTGCTATAATGATATTGAATGCAGGCTAGCAGGCTGTTGTAGTGAGGGTCTGAATAAGGTTATAGGGGGTGTTCCCCCCTTCGATTGAGGAAATGGCTACAAACCAAGGGAATTCTGGCTGTTTCTGAGAGACACATCTAATATCCTTCAACAAGGCTGTTCTGCGGATTATTTCTACTGAAGAACTGCTTAACTTACACAGTATCTCACCATCCCTTCAGTGGCCTTTACTCTAGGTACTGTACACAACATCTCAAGCAGTCACCAGCTTCTGCAGCTAGCCAAGCCCACAGGTTCATGACGGTCACTCTTACACGGTCCCGTTCTGCCTGGACAGCCATCAGCAGTATTGACTGCTGTGGTGGGTCATTGAAATCTCTGCCATGCAAGTGGGTCACCAAGTCCGTCAATGGTATAGATTCTCCCAACCTCTATCTCACATGCACTCACCAGCGAAAAACTCCTTGAGGTTGTCCTATAACAACCTGAATGTCAGTATGCTGTCCGATTCCCTGCCGTCTTGTATAAGTGGGATATCTCTTTCTTTGGGTGTTTGTCTTTTCTTTTTCACACTATCACATTTCGTGCTTCTTTTTCATCCAGTATCCATGCCTGTCCTGTGCCCAAAGCAAAGGGTGTGTCTAAGTAGATCCATCAGAGTACAGGTAGTTCTCACACAGAAAGGGGTGCCTCTTTTTTAATCAGCTAAGGATGCAGCAGAATCTAATTCTGCAAAAAGATCCTGCAGGTGTCTGCAGGCCGGTTTCTTGCATGGCCCGTCTGTCTCAGCGACATGCGTCACTATCTACCCATAGCCCATAATAACCCACATAACCCACAGCCAGCGAACCCCTAGGTGACTCCTCAGAATCTCAACATGAGAGAATCTCACCTGAGTGCCTCATCACCCCTGCAGCTATACAGGCCCTGCATCGGAATCAATAAATCGCTCAGATCCGTCACAGCACCAGTGAAGCCAGAACTCTGGGGATTATAATTAATGCGTTGTGCCTTGCAGCACATCATGTAATAAGAGGGTCTCCAGGAAATATCCTACTATGTGCTCTGAACGACATCACCCACTGTGGTACCAGGGCAGACAGGGTTGGCCTTAGGAATGGATGGGCACACTGACCTGATGTTCCTGGCACTGTCACATGACTGGATAAGTACAGCTGGCCATCAGCCGTGTAGCCTAAACTACAGAGACAGACAGCTGTCTGTCCTGCTTGGAAAATTTCACCACTTTCACCACTCTCAAGGCTGCACAAGTGGCTGAACAGGGAGACTATGTGCAGCAGCTAGGGAAAACAGGACCTTGGAAATACAATGGCCCGGTACATGAGGCTAGTGATCATTATACTGGCAAGCTCTCAGAGACATGATTTTCTGGAAAGGTCCAAAAACTAGCCTGAGGGGTGTGGTATGCCATCTACTGTGAAGGTTCTGTTCACTGCATCCTATTGCTTTAAGAGCCTATTGCTTTAAGAACATATTCAGAACATCTCCTACAGTTCAAGAGAGTTGGGAAAGAAAAAAATTACTTCCTTTGAGAAGCTGGTTAAAATAAATCTAATTTAAAAAGCCCCCTGAAGAGTATGTGAAGAATCTCCAATCCGTCACATAGTTCTAATCGGTCTTGTTAAGCTCCACTAATCAATAATGAAGTCATCTGCAGCGTATTTAGATTCACCGCTATACATTTAACACTTATATTGAGCTTTGAGCTAATCTGTGTTAAAAGAGTTTTTTTCATATTAAAATTGTGTAATGAAATTACACCCATTTTTGAAATAGATAATTCATTAAAATCCTACGAAATCCTAACAGTCATCAGCAAATTTAGTATCATTCGTCTAATTAGCTTTCTTCATCGAACAATGGTGATGGATAGTGACTTTAATTAAATTATTCTGCATTGAAGCTAGATCTGTGAATGCTAGGACTTGGTAGGGCTGATACCAATCTGCTGAACTATAGTGAATTGTAATCAAATGAACACATGCCTGATTAAGACCCAAAGGCATTAAGGAATGAGATGATGGTGGTCGTAAACAAATGAGCTTTTTCCATATGAAAAGAACCTGCTGGCAGTTGTGCTAATTGTACAATACTCTCTTAAGTTAAGTATGAAGAGTGACAGTCCCAGAGTGCTCAACTAGTTGGTTGAAAAAAAATCTTGGTCTGGATTTTAACTTTCTGGACCCAAAATTTACATTTATATACACAACTCCAAGAATGTATGTATAATCAATATGCAATAATCAGTAGCTTTGTTAAATTATCTATTAAACTAAATCTGCAATGGCAGACAAAAAAAAATGGCAGATGTTTGAAGACATTCCATCAAATCCAAACGTGAGGGCACTCATACTGTAAGACATTAAAAGACTGAAGCGCCAAGGTCTGAGTGTGTCTTTGCAATACAATGTGATAAAAGCCTGTTTTTTGACACTGTGGGGACCATTATTTTGGTCCCAATAAGGGGAAACTCAATGTTATTAAACTCTGTGACTGCAATAAAAAAACTAAAAATGCCTTGAAGTCTTGAAATTTGTTTGGTTACTTATGATTAAGGTTAGGGCTGGGCAGGGGTTAAGGGTGTAATTTTTGGGATTACGGTTATACCCATAGAAGAGAATTGGAAGTCTTCATTGAGACAGGAAAACAAGCGCGCGCGCGTGTGTGTGTGTGTGTTTCCAGTGACTTACCCCTGGCAAGGTCTTCTGCTCATGGAGTGCAGTCTGAGCCTTTAGCGCCGACTCCCTGGCACAGTAGGTGAGAAAGGCACAGCCTGGCAGAAGCAGAAATAGAGAAACCATCACACACTACTTGAAATAAGGCTCTGAAGTACCGCAGCTGTAAGCAAAGTAGACCAATCACTAAAATGAGCCCTGCTGGCACACACAAGCGATGCCCTCGTTTTAAACTGGGAGCTAAAGCATTCAGCTGTGGCTGGTGTGGTGATTCAGAGGGCATGGCAGCAGCCTCACACCTCCGGGCCTGTGGGTTTGGTTGGACTTGGGCTCCATGTCTGTGACATTTGCATGCTCTTTTCTTCTCCTCCTTCTGTGAGTTTCTTCTCACCGTCTGAATTCAGGCAGTTAGTCAATTCAACTGCCCAGAGTCTGCAGTGTGTATGTGTGTGCCTGTGTTTTTGTATTTAATGCATTGTGGGGACCCGATTTGCCCACAATGTGATAAAAATCTGTAACTTGCTACCTTGTGGGTACATTTTTTAGCCCTCAACTTTATAAAAATCTTTGAATACAATCAAAAAACTAAAAATGATGCATTTTGTTTGGTTACTTGTAGTTAAGGTTAGACCTGGGTAGCGGTTTTCATAGTTGGGGTTACAGTGTTGCCCATAGAAATCAGAGCCTCCATAAAGATATGAATATGTGGACAGTGTGTGTGTGTGTATAGGTTCTGCTATACTTGTGAGGACCAAAGTAATGTGACCAGTGAGGTCATGTTTTCGGTCATCACTACTTCAGACTTCATTTTATAAAAATCTGTGAATGCAATCAAAAAAGTAAAAATGGCCAAAATCTTGTATTTGGGTTGGTTACTTATCGTTAAGGTTAGGGCTGGGTAGGGGTTAACAGTGTCGTGATTGGGATTAGGGTTTTTCCCATAGAAATTAATGGACAGTCCTCACTAAGAAGAGAATACAAACATGTGCTACATGGAGATATGTCTGTGTGTCAACATGTGAGTTGCTGATTCTCAGTTCAGATGACTGATGTCACACAGCCAATCCCTGTCTGTTCCAAACCATCTTCTCCAGATCCAATATCTGAATCTTTTTCTGACAGCACTACAACACCACCAACAGCGTCCGTCTATGATGTGTCTTCTTTCTAATTAGCGCGACAACTACAATTCCATATGGAGGCCAGGGACCGCTGTTAAAGGAAAAAGACAGGTCTTCTTCCTAACCTGAAAGGAGAACACCCTGCCCTTGGCTGCAGTCCTGGCAGCGTAAAAGCTGTTTCTCCCGTTCCCACGAGAGATGTTTTGAAAATGTTTCTGTAATTCTCACAGCCACTTGGAATTCTAATTCGCAAGCTATGTCAGTTGCTTCAGAGAAAAGCATCTGTTCATGTATCTGCTTAAGTAGATAATGTAATAACAAAATAAATCTATATCTGGAAACATTTTTCACAAACAATGAAGACAACTTTTGGCAATGCAGTAATGTGATAATGAAGTAACCTTTGCTACAGGAGACTATAATTCACTAGCTCATATTGTCATCCGCCTTCCTGTGGGGACAGGATATGTGAACCACTTTACTGTTGTTGTTGCTTGTTCTTTTTGTATTTTGTACGTTGATTAAGCAGATCTCACTGCGGAGGGTGCCTTAGACTGAGGTGTTAACAGCTTGTATTCACTGAAGCTGAATATCGGGGACCTGGAGATTGAGGAGGGGCGGCTGAGATCCAGGAGACATTTGTATGTGCAGTCCCTCATGTCAGGGATTTACACGGTGGGGGGGGGGGGGGGTCTGAGGGCACAGCCAGAGACATGGGGCCACTTCCTCCTCATGGGTCTGAGGCTAGATGCAGAAACTCAGCAACATTGATTAACCAAGTGGCTATGTCGCGCCTAGCCCTCACCTCCCAGTGATGACAGTATTAACCTCGGTCACGCCGGGGTAATGCTACTGTCTAATTACTCCAAGAAAAACTTTGCTGTTATTGACTATATGCATCTGCATTCATACAGCTACCAACTTATTAGTGTTTCTTAATTGAATTAACAAAACCAATCAGTCAATTAGTTTCCAGTGCCATTTTAAAAACACAAGAGGAGGCTCAAAAATATAGATTCACAAAATCTTATTCTGAAGGCTTCTGGACCGGGCATGAACTGGTTTTTCTTGTTCGTGTCTCTGGTGGGTAAAAGAAGCATAAAAGAGAATAGAGAAAGAGTGTTTGTTTTAGCCTCTTACACCAATTTGACTTCCCTGAGCCTGTGATTTAATTCGAATGGAATGTGTGCCCCCCAATTCCCCATTCTCCTCAGGGCAACAAAGTCTAGCAGAAAGAAAGAATGAGGGACAGGGCAAGAAAGAGTGAAAGGTGTCAGACAAGAAGGAAGGAGAGATGGAGAGAGAGCAAGCAAAATAGGTGGAGAGAGATCAGATAAGATCGGCGTCTGTGAACAGCATCCTCTGTGTCCCACACTGGGCTCTTATCTCGGCTACGCCAGACACCCTCGAGGGACACAGACCCGCTGATAGAGGGGAGAAGGAGAAAAACCAAAAAAGATGGAAGAAAGGCAAACAGAGAGAGACACACAGACCCCGAGGGGCCATATCAAAGGCAGAGACCTGCAGTCCCATGAAGCTTCTGTCTGAAATAAAAGAACAAAAAAACTGCCCAAATCTATGTTGCACTTCTGCCGATGTCATTTCCACCGCCACAATCTCCTCCTGGAGGCGCTCGCCCATGCCTGCTAATTCTGGGATATACCCCTGACAAATGCTACACTATGAACACATAAGCACTGGTTAGGTACACTTAAAGCCAACCCACTGAAATAAATAGCACACAATCACTTAGCCGCATTAAAAAAACAGCGAATATAACAACCTGCCCATCTCTTAATATGAGCTGCAGTATGATAAAAATTCCACAGCTCACAGTAAGCTAGGAAATGGCCGTGCAATTTATCTATACCGAAAACGGTGGCTTGAGATTTCAAAGTTGCAACAACTTCATAATGCGCCATATGACGGCTGTAACATAATTATCTCCAATAGGTTTTGGCACTTGAGGGATTCACTTGGGAGGTTTAGGAAAGATTTCAGTGCGATTAACCAGCAGACTATGTGAGGTCTTAGGAAACACTAAGAAATGTTTCATTGCTTTTGTATCACAAATATATAATTCGATTGTCTGTTCAAAACACTTAGCACACACTGCTGCTAAGGTTTCATGCTGAAAGTAAGCTAGTCCTATACTACCATCCCTTCATTTAAATTATTTAATACAAAACAGCAATCCCGGCTCGAATAACAATACAATGAAGAGAGCAATATCAGGTCAAAAAATAAAAGAAATGTTCAACTACCAAGTTGATACCACCCGGAGTCCATTTTTAGTCAATAAAATATACCTTAAAAACTCAGATGTCTCAGGCGCTAATGAGTCATGTGATCTTATTCTAGCAGGATGTAACAGAACCAAAGGTGAATGTTATGAGATGACAGAGGTGGTATTAATCAAGGAGTATAACACCCTCACCTCTATTATAATCCCACACCATTCACTAACTTTGTAAAAAAAAAGCCCCTTGCAATGGAGTAGCATTTTATTATTCCCATTTTATATTCAAATTTTCCTTTAACGTGAATACAAAACTCTGCTAATCAATCAAAAGGGTTAGTGGCTTCTGTTCTCTGCAGAATCATTATTAACGCCCCCCCCCCCCCCCCCCCCCCCCCCCCCCCCCCCCCCCACC
>JAODKL010000118.1:24549765-24564336 GCA_026780765.1 Petrocephalus schoutedeni
CCCCCCCCCCCCCCCCCCCCCCACCCCCAAATGGCTGGTACCCCGGTGGCTCCTTGTGGCTCCTGGGACAGTGGCCCCGTCGGAGACGGTCAGGTGACCGAACTAGCCAAGCCGAAAATCCTCAGTGGGAAACCCCTGTCGAGCCTTTACCTGAAATCCCAACCTGCTTAACTGATTAGCCACATGTAGAATATAAAGGGTGAGAATCTGGCCACGCAAATAGGTAAAAGGATTAAATTTTTACATAAAGATACGAAGCTGATGCTTGTTGCACAAAATAGAATACTCCTATAATATAAAAAAATCCAATATCTAGCTGAATTAGAAGTTATAAGAGCAGTTAAGAGCTGCTAAAGCAGAATAAATACAATACTATAAAGTGTGTGTTCTGTCCTAAAAATAGGGGGTCAGAGTGTAAACCTAGATCTGTAGAAACTCCCCGTGTGACCAGCATGAGCTCTGCAAAAATGCATGAAGTGTCCTAATGGCCTGTATCCGCAACAGCGCTGCTTGCCGTCGCATTAGCGCCTTTAGATGCAAACAGGTCATTAGTATTCCTCGCCCTTGTCTGTCCTTGTCGTTCAGCACACGTCTGAAGCCACGGCACGGATGCATGTAGCTCAAATGGGAATCGCCACTACCTCTGTTTGTCTTGGGGAGAGGACACTGCCAAACGGTTGACCTGAGAGGCATAACTGGCTTTGTTAGCGGAGATGTACAATTGGTGAGCAGCTCAGTGCCGACTCCCGTCCCCGAGTCAGCTCGCTTTAAGAGCCATATGATTGTTTTTCCTCTGCTTTCCGTGTCATTGTCAGACAGGTCCTGTGAGATTATTAGCAACTCTCGGCCCTCAATAATTCAACAGAAGCTATTAATACAGCGAGGGGGAGTCCTTTAAAGTCTCCCTGAGCAGAGTTATCAGCTATAAAAGACGAGATAAAGAGAGAGTGCCAGAGAGCGAGAAAGTGCATGAGAGACAAAGAGCTAGGTTCGGCCTTAGATAAAGAGAGCAAGAGAGAGGAAGGGGATGTTCATACGGTATGGCCCCATTTCAGAACAAACCCACTGATCCCTGCTTTTTATTACGTTTGGAGGCATGGTGACAATGTACTCCTGACCAATGCAAAAAGTGCCATGCTTATACACATCTGTAATTTCTCTTGAGTTCTGGTACTTGTGTATAAAGCATTTGCAAAATAAAACTGATTCATTTAGAACTATAAATGCTTCTGTTCTGTTTATCCATTTGCCTTGCAACCTGATTAGAGTTGCTGGAGCCTCATTGCATTTATGTTTTATTGCTAAAACATAATAATTATTACAATTTTTCAAATACAAGAAAACATTTTATTTTTTTAGATTTGCCCACTGAGTGGTGGTCCCCAGACGATTTTTGGTAGGGAAGATTCCAGGCCTCACCCTCACTGCCTGTACTGCTTTACCGCAGTGATACTCATTGTAATTCCTGCTAATGGGATGATCTCATGCACTCGTGCTCCCATTCTCACGCAGAGTGAGCTCCTTGCCTTTCGGTGCGTGCGGCGCCGTGCGGAGAAGCTGTCCACAGAGTTCCCCGTTGACATTGTGAGCTCTCATACACCCTAGTGAGGAACTGCTGTTTGTGAGCCAGAGCATCATGGGAAACGTGTTTCTCCATCACCACATGCATGACAACAACGACCCAAGATGTTCCTCAGAGAAGAGCAAAAAAATAAAAAATCCTCATCTCCTGTTCTGTGATTAAAAACCTAAACTAATAGGTTATGGCACTTGAGGGACTCACTTGGGAGGTTTGGAAAAGATGTCAATGCTATTAAATTGCAAATCTGTAATAATCTGCAGGAGCACTCCTCTCCAGATCACTCCCTGTCGCTCCACGAGGACTCTGCTCAGAATGGCCAAGCAGGGACTGGAACAGCTGAGCTCAGACTGCTGACCACTTGCCCCTGCTCTGTCAAGTGGCATTGTGCTCAGAGCAATCCTGCAACAGCCATGCATAGGATCAATGTTTCCTTAAACTCTGCCTGTGCCCATCAAGGAGTACAGGAAGTTTCTGCATCTTGTTTTGCAAAACCCTGTACTGTTAAGTGTCATCCTGAGAGAGGAGCAACTGTGATAAATCAAACATGGAATCAGATAGCTTTGGTGAGAGACCTTTCGAAGAAAATGGTCCGGGAAGTCCTTTCACTGAGGCATTTAACCTCACCATTAGCAAAAAGCCCTACAAGATACGAGAATCACACCCAGCAACTGGAAGAATATGGGTGTGAGAGGTAAGACAGCATTTCAGAGCGCTGGCTAGGTTTTCAGTGCCATAAGTAGGGCTTTTTGGTAGGCAGTACCACCTTGGGGAAAAATTCATAAGGTTGACTTTGACAGGGCAACCTTGAATGAGGTACTTTATCCAATATTGTGCCAGTATAAAAAATGAACGCCAAATTTGCATGTTAATTATTCATTTTCAACTTAGTGAAATGTCAGCTGAAAGAAGAATCATCGGGGAAGTTGCAAAATGGGCACCATGTTGGAACACTGCCCAACACCAGGTATTTTTATTTTCCCAGGATTCTTTGTACACACCGGATACCCATCCCGTGTGAGTTGCTCTCTGCACAGGGCTGTGATGGCCACAGACAAGTGTTTAAATCTCCAAAAATACAACCTATAAATTACTGTAAAGGACAGGGGGTCAAAGCCCAGGGTGGAATTGGGCCAGGAGCAATCAATCTCAAAGGAGCGCAACTCTCGTCTTTGGGACTCCCTCCCTCTCTGTCTCTCTCTGCCACCATCTCCCGCTTGCTCTTTCTCTAAAGCCATCAAGAACACAGATCAATAAGCCCTGCTGCCTCAGGACTGGAGCTCAATGTTCCTGGCTCTTTCTTTTTTGGGCACTGTTAAATGTAATGAAAGGTGAGATGCACCACCTGAGAAGTTCACTCTAATTCCACACTAATGCAGAAAATCTACTTTGCGTCAGAACTCCCTCCACACTGTATAAATACTTCAAGTATCAGTTAATATATTGTTTGTAGTCTGAATCTGGGGAGGAAGCTGATAAACTTAAATCACCAGACATCATTGGCCTAAATCTTCACTTTTTAACATTTAGTTAACATTTAGTTTCTGATCTCTTTTCTTTTGGCTTCAGTAATGAAAAAAGAAATTAATATATGAATATTGATATTCCACAACATTTTTAAACTTAATTTTTGGAAGTAAATATCAACTAGTCAACTAGTCCTAGTCGATATTGATAATTATATAATTAGAATAAATTAAAACAATATAATTCAAGCCATTATTCCTTCACTTCTTTACTTCAATGGTCCATTATTGCTTTAAACTCCCTTGGGAGTCCCCTAAAGCAGATTCAGAACATAAAAATAATAAATGGAATGGACAGAAATCTATTTAAAAAAAATAAATCATGCAAAAATAAACATTTTTGTTATGGGGCATAATAGTAGTAATACGCCAACAGTGCAGTTTGTTGCCGGGTCTTTGGCTGCCTCACTGCTCATTCTAAGGGACAGGTTTCACATTGCTGGTAAAGCTGTCACCCATCTCGTAGTGAAAGTGTCCCACTTTTAATCCGCGTAGGATGCGATTTGTCCTGAAATTCTTCAGATTGAAAGCGGAAACACTAATAGTTGCTCCTTTTTAAAAAGATGTTGTGGTTTCTTTCTTCACCGACACTTACACAAAAACTTCCTGAGTGAGTGCGCATCTCTCCCAGGACTCAGTTGTATAAAATAGCTTGTAACATGCTCCAACCACTAACTCAATCAACCTTGCTGAACATTTTGTTGAGCACTGGGTGGCCGTTCTTACAAAAAGTTTTACATGATTAGTTTGAATTGAGTTTGTTTTCGGGATGTGCTATCAAGCAATGATCCTTATTGGTAGTTTATTGAAGTTATTGTTTAAATTTTATATGACGATATGTCAATATATCATTTATATTGCCCAGCCCAGCCATGAAATTAAATCTGTAATTATCACTGAAAAAGAATTACTTTACTTTAGTGGGAGAAAATAGAAGTCTTCTGTTTAAGTCCGTTAAGTGTGACCCAAACCATAATTTTAATACTTACAATACATACTGGAACAGAACCTATCCCAGAGCCACAATGTCAAGAGGGCTGGCACCAACCCATCGCAGAGCACACTAATACACCATTCATTCACACATGCACACCTACAGGTAATTAAGTAATTCCCATTAACCTCAGCATCTTTTTGTACTGTGGGAAGAAACTGGAGTACTTGAAGTAAACCCAATGACACAGGGAAAACATACAAATTTCTCACACCTGGAACCCTGGTGGAGACTTGAACCCAAGTCCCAGAGGTGTGAGGTGACAGTGCTAACCACTACATAACTGTGCCACCCAAAGCAAATAAACAGATTAATATAAACATTTTTATGCCATGAATTTCAAAAAATAACACTGCTTTGATGCACAGCACTGATTCAATGTTACAGTACATAGTTTATCAATTGCAAGGAAAGAATCACGGGATGATTGTTGGGGTCAGTCGATCGAGAAATGACCCTGTCGTTTGAGTGGTCAGTGTCTTATTCCATTATTTCACAGCATTCCGACTGCAGATCTTTATGTGTTGTGACTTAGCTCACACAACCCTCTGTACATTGGACATGCACTTAACGCTGTCTGACCTCTGCCCCCAGCTCCCCCTGCCACCACCAGTGACACTAATCCAATTCCACACCTCTCTCCATATGACATTTCACTGAGGAGCTTCTTCTTGCTCTCAGACTGCTGGACTAACAAAAGCAACCCTAACAGTGCCCATTTCCGCCATGACCCCACACAGGTTCTCCGCTGGCCTGTTCATGCCGTAACTCATTTACTGTCTTCCATTTTTAAATCACCCTCCATTTTTTACCTTTATGATAAACAACGTAATACAAAGAAGACAAGTACTCTGGTCTACGTGAAGTGATACAGCATGTTAAAAAAGTGGCAAAGATCGGATGTAAATGGGTTAAGTTTCACTACAACATTTTTACCCTGTCATAAGAAACAAAACAGCAGGTTTTACAATTTTAATGATTGTTCATTTTCAAGATTATCTAGTATATGTAAAAAAAATAACTTTAATACCTTTGCATGCTCTCTCCGAGCCAATCATAATCATTTTCATCCTTGCTGTCTAAATCACTCACAGAGGCATTTGTGAGAAATTTCACAAAATGAGTAGGGAGGAGAAAAGAGGACAAGTACAAGTTGCCTTCCGTTGTATGGAAATATTCTAGATTCCATAGATAAGACTTTGAGCAAAAGCAAGTGATTTGTTGGCTGAACTTGTAGTAATACCATCAACTTATCTGATGGGCTTTATTACTAGATAACACTATTTGGATGTAGCATATTTTTTAATTCATTTACCATTGTTTTCTGAGTCCATAACTATGCTTTTTCAAGATGGTAGTTGTAATTTGCGGTGGGTTATCTGCATAACCAACTGACAAAAGACAAGTTTGCAAGTCCCACCCCAAAGTAGCAAATGACCCCAGCTGGTTTGGTACATCGGTATTGGACCAGAAATAAATGGAAGAAGAGCAGTACTGATTTCTTAGTACCAAAAGTTTAGTACTTGGTGCAGTGGAAAGGGACTCTTCAGTTCCAGACTCTTCCATCACTGCAAAGTAAGATCGTATGAATTATGCAATCTATATGCAGGAGGGCTGACGCGCCCCCCAGTTCTGGATGACAACAGGTCACATCCATCAATGTGCATTATTGTCATGGGAAAAGTGTGCATTAAAGAACACTCACATGAGTATGGGAAATACTGTGATGTGAGTCACACCTCATGTATATTATTGCGAAATAATATTTTAAGGAAGATGAGAAGAGACGTGAGAATACAAGAATGCATTCTAAGGGCTTACTTCTCTTATTTGTTTAACAATGAAAACATTCTAGGGATGCGGCAGGTGAAATGCTTTCATCTTAATGGAAAGCATATTTTACCATCAGCTGTGTCCCCTCCTCCACACACATATAATGTAACCGGGAGCTGCTCCTCCACACACCCTAAACCTGCACCTGTTATGTGTCACTGAATTATTCCTTATAATAAAGGCGATGGCATTCCTTATAATAAAGGCTACAGAGAGCCTGGATTCCCACCAACTCTGCAGGGCCTCCTCGATACCGTCTTCTTAGGTGTGACACATGGCGCCTGTCTGTATGTTGATAGGGACCCCCACCAAACCAGCAGGGACCTAGCATGCTCACCATATCATTTCGTCCCCGTGCGTAGGAAGAACTGTTTATGACCGCTCCTCACCCACGTTACATGCAGCTCCCCTAAGGACATACAATGGGCTATATGGGGGGATATTATTGGCTAGTCGTCTTGAACCAAGCCAGCCCCCTGCAGCTGGTGATCAAAGAAACATTTTATAATCACCTAAATATTAAATGAAGTGTGAAAGGAACATTGTGTACTTGACCTAACTGCTGGGTCACGTCATCTAAAAAAAAAAAAAATGTCCCAAAAATATAACCCAAAATGTTATTATCTGAGTATTATCTGAGTGGTGGGGGATATGATAATAATTTATTGCGACAAGCTGCAACTGCATCCACAATTAGCAATTTAGAGTTATCATTACTACTTTTATTTAGCAGACAGTTTTGTCATACAAGTGTAAATCATTGGGATTTGATTACAATTGTTGAGGGAAGGATTTGATGCATCAGAAAATTTTAACTTCTATTACAATTGATTGTTTTTTATAACATAAATTCAGGCTAACCTTACATTTTACTTGGTTAGATTTCTTGACCATTGCTACCGTGTTGAGCAAAAATAACTTTTTTGCTCAAGAAAAAAGCATTGTATCACAAAAATTAACTTATCCATTAGGGAGAGCATTTCAGGATGAGTTTCGCAAAAGCATTACGCCACAAACAATTACTGTAGCAGTTCCTTTGAATATTGATGAGTCTTCCCCTGCCATCCTCCATGCATCCATCCATCCATCCATCCATTATCTGCCGCTTATTGGGGGTCAGGTCGCAGAGGCAGCAGTCTAAGCAGGGATGCCCATACCTCCCTCTCACCAGCCACCTCCTCCAGCTCCAAATACAAAGGCGTTCCCAGGCAAGCCAAGAGATATAATCTCTCCAGCGTGTCCTCTGTCTGCCCCGTGGCCTCCTCCCAGTTGGACATACTGTCCAGGAGACATCCTAGATAGAAGCTCAAACCAGCTCAAATGGTGCCTTGTGATGCAGAGGTGCAGTGGTTCTACTTTGAGCCGGTTCCGAATGTCTGAGCTCCTCATTCTATCTCGATGCCAGAGCCCAGACACCCTGTGGAGGAAACTCATTTCTGCTGCTGGTATCTGCAATCTCATTCTTTCAATCACTACCTAAAGCTCATGACCACAGGCGAGGGTAGGAATGTAGATTGACTGGTAAATCGAAAGCTTTGCCTTCCAGCTCAGCTCCCTCATTAGAACAACAGAACGGTACAGCATGCACATTACTGCCGATGATGAACCGATCCATCTGTCGATTTCCCGCTCCCTTCTTCCCTAAGTTGAGAACAAGACCCCAGCCATGGCCTCAGACTTGGAGATGCTGATCCTCATCCCAGCCACCTCACACTCAACTGCAAACCACCCCAGTGCATACTGCAGGTCACACCCCCAACAACGTCTACAGGACCACAACATCTGCAAAATGGTAAGACACGATCCTGAGGCCCCAACACTCATCTTGGCTTCAGTCCATAAAAGTTGTGAACAGAATCAGTGACACAGGTAGCCCTGGCGGAGTCCAACACCCACTGGAAACAAGTATGACTTACTGCTGGCAATGTAAACCAAACTCTCGCTCCATTTATAAAGGAGCCTGATGGCCCGCAGCAATGCACCCTGTAGCCCATACTCCAGAAGCACCCTCCAAGGGGACCCCCCGAGGGACACAATCATATGCCTTTTCCAAGACCACAAAATACATGTAGGCTGGTTGGGCAAACTCCCATAAACCACCCAGTACCCTGGTGAGGCTGAAGAGCTGGTCAAGCATTTTACAACCAAGACAGAAACCGTATTGTTCCTCCTAGATCCAAGGTTCGACCAATGGGTGTACCTTCCTCTCCAGTACCACAGCATAAATGGGAGGCTAAGGGGTGTAGCTGGAACACATCCTCCGGTCCCCTTTCTTAAAGATTGGGACCACCACCCCAGTCTGCCAATCCAAAGGCACTGTCCTCATGTCCTCAAAATGGTGAAGAGGCGTGTCAGCCAAGACAGCCTGACAATGTCAAGAGCTTTCAATATCTCATGGTGAATCTTACCTACCCCTGGAGCATTACCACTAAACAGTTGACTATTTCAATGACCTCAGCCCTGGAGATGGGCAAGTCCTCCTCTGAGTCTAGCAGCTCTACTTCCTACAAGGAAAGTGTGTAAGTGGGATTGAGGAGGTCTCCAAAATATTCTTTCCACCACCTGCCTATATCCGCATTTTAGGTCAACAGTTCTCCATCCCCGCCGTAAACAGCATGGGTAAAGTCCTGCTTCCACTCCTGAGTCACCTGATGGTTTGCCAGAATCTTTTCGAGGCCGACCAAAAGTCCTTCTCCATGACCTCACCAAACTAATCCCACACCAGAGTTTTTGCTTCAGTAACTGCCAAAGCTGCTTTCCACTTAGCCTGCCTGTACCTGTCAGCTGATTCAGGAGTCCCACAAGCTAAGCATGGAAGGCCTCCTTCTCCAGTCTGACAGCTCCCTTTACCGCTGGTATCCACCACCAGGTTCAGGGATCGCCACCGCAACAGGTACCAACATCCTTATGGCCACAGCTCCTCAAAGTCCCGGAACATGACTCAATCAGGCTCAATGTCCTCTGCTTGAGGTATTGAAGTAAGTTAAAGATCTCCCTGACAGGGGCCTCTGCCAGATGCTCTCAGCATACCCTCACTATGGGTTTGGGTCTACCAAGTCTAGCTGGCATCTTCCCCCGCCGTCGGCTCCAACTCACCCCCAGGTGGCGATCAGTTGACAGCTTAGCTCCTCTCCTCACCTGAGTGTCCAAAATATGCAGACGCAGATCTGATGACATGATTACAAAATCGATCATAAAACTGCAGTCTAGGGTGCTCTGGTGCCAGGTACACTTATGACCAGCTTTATATTCAAACAAGATGTTTGTTATGAACAAACTGGCATACCGGCACTCAACCAGGGGGCTATAAGTAAACCCACCCCTGCCCAGCGCCTCTCACCATAGGCAACTCCACAGTCCAGCCCCTTTCCAAATGCTTGGCTCCCGGGCCCAAGCCGTGTGTTGAGGTGAGCCAGACTATATCTAGTTGGCATTTCTTTACCATCCATACTAGCTCAGGTTCCTTTCCCAGTTTTGGGCATGCACTTAACACAGTTCATTGGTCCATCAAGGCCCCTGCCTTTGAATGCCACCCATCTACAGTAGGTGGTGGGATCCATCTTACTCCTTTGGGCTACGTCCGGCCTAGCCCTATGGTTGGAGGCCCGGCCACCAGGCACTCGCCTTCAAGCTCTCCCCCAAGCCTAGCTCCAGGGTGAGGCTTCAGTCTCCAAGTGGGGTAATATGAGAGTTTTCTCAGTCTGAGTCTGGTCGCTCACCTAGGACTAATCTGTCTTGGAAGAACCCTGCTAGGAACAACTGCCCCCATGACATAGGAGTTAGCTAACTTTTTAAACATTAAAGTACTAAACCTCATACATCATTGGACTGCTAAAAATACAACACATAGCACTCTTGTCATGGGTCGGCCACACTGCTGAGTTAACAGAGGAAGGACTGGTTTAAACAATTGCGTGTAAATGTTTGGGATGTGTGAAACCTGACATGGACCAATTTACTGAAATTTGCAAGCTTTGCAAAGATACAACACATGGCGTACAACACATGGCAAGAATACCAATTTTAACTATTATTATTTGTTTGCCGAGTTCAGAAGTGCACAGATATTGATCAAAGTGATAAATATTAATTTGACTCAAAACTATAGGATTAAAAAAGATAAAAAGCACTTTTGCTATAATCAGTCTGTTTCTTTTATATGTACAATATTTTACACACCTTAAGTTTATTATTATAATGCTGCAAGCAGTGCTTCCTGTAAGATCAGAACTGCTTGTTAAGTGATGATTAATCACCACTACTTAATACATTCCAATCTGGCTGGTTTGCATACAAACAAAAAAATTGTTATCTATGTCATGACATTCTGGCCCCAAATCAGTGTCGCAAAATTCAGCTGGCCAATTTGATATGTAACATTTCATTAGGAAAGAGGGAGTGAGAATAAAGGGACTTTAGAAATAATTATAGGCCAAAAAGCAATAGCAAAACCAGTAATAATACTACTGGTACTGATTTTGATTTTTCTCAATTGCAGTGGTGCACTTCTCAAATGACAATTAACATTTGCAAAACAACAAGTGAAGTCCCCACACCATGATGTCACTTCAGCACAGCAGAAGATAATTTCTTATTGCTTCACACAAATTTCCAAATGTTGTAATACATACACTATATTGCCAAGAGTATTGGGACACCCCTCCAAATCATTGAATTTGAGTGTTCCAGTCACTTCTATGGCCACAGGTGTATAAAATCAAGCACCTAGGCATGCAGAAGCGTCTACAAACATTTGTGAAAGAATGGGTCACTCTCAGGAGCTCAGTGAATTCAAGCGTGGTACCATGATAGGATGTCACCTGTGCAATAACTCCATTCGTGAGATTTCCTTGCTACTAAATATTCCCCGGTCAACTGTTAGTGTTATTATTACAAAGTGGAAGCAATTGGGAACAACAGCGACACAGTCACGCAGTGTTAGGCCACGTATGATCACAGAGTGAAGCATGCACTATGCAGAAGTCACCAACTTTCTGCCTCAATAGGTACAGACCTCCAAACTTTGCGTGGCCTTCAGTACGTCATTTTCTTACTTTTTGTACTGTCATTTTGCTGTTTTTGTGTTATGCTCGGTGACTTTTCCTGTTTGTTATTGTACTGTGTCTTAAGATTTGAAGAACTTACATGTGTATGTGATTGCTTTCTGGTGCCAATCGACATTCCATATTGTAATGAAGAGCCTTGCAATGTTGAAAGTGGTATTTTTCACATAATAAGTCTGTTTCTTAATGAAAAATCATCAGTGACAATTTGAAAGTGGGAACCAACTATCATTCAGACTTTTGGAATTCAGGAGAATACTTAATTGTTTTGGTTAAGTTACAGGCTTTAACAGTGGATGGCCATAGTATTGCGCATATGTGCATAAACTGCTTTCAGAAATGTTCTTATAGTCTTGAGAATTTTTAGTATGTTTCACAAAATGTGACAAAGCAATTGAGAAAACCTATAAAAGCACCTCCTACAACAACAATACAGCATGGGGAACCAGCAATTTATCATTGCAGTGTAAAGGCAGTTTTAATGGTATTTGCCGTGACAATCCCTTTGGGGCTTCACTATAGGGAGGAGGAACAATAGACTCGACTGTCATGAGGGTAAAGGTTAAATTCCAGTGCAGCACATTCAATGCAAGGCTTATTCCCCATCAGACCTGACAGAGACAAGAGAAGCAGCAAACTCTAAACGTGAGCTACAGACAGCAGGTTACTGGCTTACAAATAAAACTCTACTCACGTGTCAAAAACAGCGAGCTACACATGTCACTTAGGAATAAAGAGGAGAAACTTCAAACACGGTTTTGAAATGAATGATAGGAGTGATATTACTAGCTGATTCATTCCAACAGACGATGCACGTGTATGCACACGTGCAGATATACCCATTGTGACCCAGGTAGCAGTGATCTGTCTAGGTGCCATAGTTGAAAACAAGCGTTCAGTGGACCTCTAAATGATACACGGGTGATAAACCCTCCCTTTCAGCACATGTGAGGCTTCCCCGATTGCTTCTGTAATTTACTTATTAATCAAATGGAAGGATGGTGGGGGTTGGGTGTGGGGGGGGTTGGGGCATCTAGCATCCCGTCAATAGAATGAAAGGCATGGAAGGCAAAGATTAACTGGTATAGCATGCACAATATGGTGATATTTTATCGTAACTGGTTACAGTTGTGTCCATGATACGCATTTCAGGGGCACTATAAGAATCGTGATACAGGACTGATGTTTCCAAAGATGCTATTGTCTAAAGTGAAACATAAGCGCTGTGGAGGAGTGAACAAGGCACAAGTGTGACAAGGCTCAGATTCCAATGAATGCCCAGTTACAAGTAACACTATCATTATCAGGACTGAACAAACTGGCAAGTATCTATCATGCATTTGAAGGCTGCAACAGTACTACAAAGAAAACAGACCAATGTGAAGCAATTTTACTTTGAAAAGGTGGGAAGACAACTTAATGATCTATTAGGGGGATGAAGGAAGTCAAATTTAATATTGGGGGTTACATGTACTCCCATCTTCCAAAGCTCCTAAGCCACTGGCTGCAACAATATTACAACAAATCAGACCTATCTGAAACAAAGTAAATACATACTGCACGACATCTCAGCACTGCCTCTATATCTCACTTCTTTGTCCATTGGATCTCAATTTAGTGTTTAGATCTTGAATTAAAAACTTAATTGATCTTTTTTAACCAGATAGCCACTTTATATTAGGAAAACCTGAAAAACCTATAAAATAATAGTTACTAACCAGAAGAATATCAACTGTAATGTTCAACTGAAATATGTGAAAGATGCCGTTCGTACAACAAGTGACAACATAACCAATCTTAAGGTTAGTTTCATATTCAAATGCAGGGAATAGTTAATTAACATTACTGCAAGCATTCCAAAGAAAATGTCATCTATATTGTAGATCGTGATTATAGCCATATGGCCATGTCGCACATGCCAAAGCTGACATGCATATATGGGTTTAGGATGAAGGCAAAAAAATGACAAAAATGAGAGAATCAATGCCTACAATCCAGACTCCTTCCATTTGAAGGATTTCACTCATACTTCTAATCTGCCACAATAAATCTAGATTGAAATACAAATCATTCTGAAACACACCTTTGTCATGCTTTACCATTTTTCTCAGCTGCTTTGGCACATTTCATGAGACATGCATAATATTCTCAAGTCCATAACAGCATTTCTAAGTTCATGCATATAGTACAACGCTACAGTTTGGTTGCAAAAAGTTAGTGCCGCCAAAATGGAAAGTACAATTGGCATAGTTTTCACCATGGGAGCCAAAATGCTTAGATATATTGTGACAATGTCAGTTTAAGTATGCTCCTTAAATCCACAAATCTGAATGAACGTCGGTTCCCACATTCAGATTCACTGACTAATTATTTTTCATTAGCAGACTGATACTTAGTCATGTCAAAGACACTAGTTTCAAATAGAGCTGTCACAATTACTTGATTAAACTTGATTACTAAAAAGCATTGATTGTTTAGAAACATTTCATGAAACATACTTAACATTCTTCAGACTATAAGAGCATTTCAGAAAACAGTTCATGCATATAGCAAAACACTACGGTTTACCCACGAAAGCCTGTATGAAAAACACAGCACTGCATAACAAAATCATGAATTAAATCACGGCAATGACATATCACTGAAATTAATGTAATATATTACATTTTGAAAGCTTGGTTAATGGTTTTGCATTGGAGTAGTTTGCAAACCCTACAGAGTATTTGCAAGATAATAAAACTCTTACATACATGTAAATGCATGTGCATTTGTGTGCAGACTTGTCTCAAATTAAAAAGCTCACTTCAGCCAGCTGACAGAAGTTGGCAACCCTAATATAATACTGTTTTCCTGTGAGCATATTGTGTTTTGAATCGGGCAAAACGATACAGTATGTGATGTATTGCGACATTTAAGAGTCGAATATTAACTATTTAGTCAAATGGAACTTATTATCAACAAAGTCTGTCAAATAGGTTGCTGGTATTGTTGTTAGGTTTGCTAACAGATACAAACCAGTGCTGACATTCACTTGCTTTTGATTTGTATCATCTTTATGAATTACAAAATATTTCCATACAGCAAATGTCTTTTCATAATCAGTTCTTCTTCACTTTTCTCCTAATCACTCATTTTGTTTAATTTCTCACGAACGCGACACACGGTCTACGAGTGAAACAGCAAGGGGAAGAATGATTATGATTGTCTCAGAGAGCGCATGTAGAGCTCATGCAAAACGGTAAACTTTAGGCTGATTTTTTTTTAACACATTCTAGATGAATTTGAAAAGGAACCATCATTAAAATTGCAAAGCTTTCAAAATTTTCTTTCCTTGGACTGACCAAAAATGATGGTCGGAACCCAGCAGGCTATTGCAGTCCTTGTGATGTGACAACTGCATGTGCATGAAATGTTGATATTAACATCACACATCATACAAGCCTGTTAGGGCAGCACATTGGTGCAGCGGGTAGCACTGTCATTGCACAGCGCCGTTTTGTGTGTGTGTGGTGTTTGCATGCTCACCCCGTGTGGGCGTGGCTTTTTGGCAGTCTCCAGTTTCCTTACACGGTCCAG
>JAODKL010000118.1:24573296-24605215 GCA_026780765.1 Petrocephalus schoutedeni
CGCCCGGGGGGGGGGGGGGGGGGGGGGGGGGTGTCATGTGAATATGCTAAGGACAATTCAGCTGCTGCAGTCGTCTTCATTTCAAACCTATTGCAAGTTCCAGCATGCCAACTGAGAACTGAGAATGTCAACGGGTAGATGTGTGCCCATAAAAGTGACTGCACCTGCACATACATCCACAGATACACATGCCCACATATAGTCACACAGATATACATACACATGTGCATGAACACATAGTCACAAAGACAGACATGCATACATGTGTGCATACAGTCACACAGGTACACAGACACATTTAGATGCACATACAGGTACACAAGTATACATACACGCATGCACGGATATACACGAATGCCCACATACACTGACGCTAATTTATATGAGCAACCAACAAAATATAAATCATCAATAACATAGGCACCACAGTGCCTTAAAAATAAATATGATATACTCAGAAATAAATGAGTGTATCATACCTGTCAGTGACTACATTGATACATTCAGAAACTGGCCACATGTGAATAATCCCTGTGTGTGTGTATGTGCGTGAGGGAGTGTATTGTGTGCAAGAGAGTGTGATGGGAACATTTCATCCATCTCCATGGACCAATAAGTGCTCATGGCAGCGAGCTGGAAAGTCCTGCCACTCCCTGTCCGCCGTGCCGTGCTGTGGCGAGATGTGAGAGCAGTCCTTATGGCACAACTCTGTTTCATACACTTTTAGGGATTTAATTACTGCCTTGTGTGAGCTTAGGACTCGTTTTAAGGTACAGGTTTATAAAAAAGAAAAAACGTGGGTCGCTGGAGAAAGAAAAACATTCTTTTACAAAGCTAATTTGTGACCGCAATAATAGGAGATACAATACATGACTTATTGAAATGTTACTGCAGAAAGAGAACATCTGCAGGTTTACTCAGGTCTTTGTTAAAGTTCTCTCTATTAATGAGACTCGCATTTCAATGGTTTCTCCAACTGGCTGCAATGTGCAAACCTTATAACTTCTATAGCAACATTTATTTGTTCTCATTATTCTGGCAGCGTAAAATTGCCCGTTGTGTGTAATCCTAACTAACCATCTTTTAATTAGTAATGAAATGCATTTATTCCTTGCTTTCTGCTTTTCTCTGTGCCTCACCCCGATTCTCCTACTATCTCAGTAGTTGATTGTAATGGCCTGCTGTGATGTATGCATAGCCTGATACAGTGGTGAGAGTTAGCTTTATCCAATTGTTCCCTAGGGGGTGGGGAGCTTTTATGGTTGCCCGTTACCATGTTACACAGCGTATGAGAAATAAGTGCACACTATAGTGATTATTTTTCGCTGGGGGAATGTGTGAATTACCTGTAACAATCTTAGCTCTTCTCTGGTGTCTCTGTAAAGCTTCTCACTAAACAAGTCTTGAAGCTGTTATGCCAGAGAAAATAAAATGACAGGCATTTGGCAAATTATTTGGATGCTGCACCACATGCAGCTGTAGTACTTTTTTTTCCCAGAATGCATCCTTTGAAAATAAACTTAACAAATTATGTGTGCTTTTTTCTTTGGGTACATACAACACCTTAAATAAGCAGACTGTGAAATTCCTCTCTTTCCACACAGAATTGCAATGTACCATGTCCACATAATGTCCTTAAATATCTCGCCCTGGGGGCATCTGAGGATACTGACCCACAATACTGCATATATTTTGCTTTTGTTTCTATTTGCTTTTGTGTCTATTTGCTTAAGCAATGATAAACAATATTACCAAGGGTATTATAACTATGTGCAGGTCACTGATAATGATGTTCTCAAAAGCACCACAGGGATATACTAAGTACTTTACAATGTTTGTGTACGTGTTTTGTTCAGTAATGTGAGTCCTTTGTACATCCCTTTAAATTATATTGCAAGGATATGCAGCCTCTGAAATTAAAGTTTAGTAAAGATTTAGGGCCTCTTCCCTTATGACCAAAACGTGGGAAAAGCTATTAACATATAAAATGAGTAATATTGAAACCAGAGCTATCATTTATTACAATACAGTCTGATTATCAATTGGTTTGTGTTTGTTACCTTACCAAAATTGAATTTTTGTTTTCATGACAGACCTTGTTTGACCTTTACAACGCTTAAGCAAGAGAGAAATTAGACCATCTTGAACAAGCTGCATCATTTTCATTTAGATGCAGGGTGATTCTAGGACAGCACATTAAACCCACAATAAATTGTAGTTAAAAGTCAATAATGTTTCTAAATGTTTGTTCTGAGATTTGCTCATTTAGGAAATATTGTGATATGTTTACAAATACTGTGTGAAACAGATATTGTGGACAATGTCAAGTACTTCTTTCATATAGATTCTCTAAATATTTGGAAGGACAGTTAACATATTTAATCGTGAAAGAGACCTGAAAATGTGCATGCAAATGGTCACTATTGTGTGTATTTGATGTATTTTATTTCTGCACAAATGATTTTCTGATAGTACAGCCCAACACTTCTTTCTCTTACTCTCTTCCACTCTCTTTCATTACATTGCTTCTGCCTTCAGATTTTTAGAACCTTGATACTGATGGCAACCGTCATAGAACATTTTGGTGTTTGGATGCACCACATCAAAAGTCTGAAAATGTGTTTTGGAAATTTCTCCTATATGCTGCATATTCCGTTTCAAGAAATAAAACGAATTTCTGTTACAAAACTGTTAAATCCCCATATTCTTTTTTTTTTTAGTCACCCCTTTATTTGAACTGCATGTTTTCACATCAGCTTAAGTTCTCGGGATCCCCACAGGGTAAAGCTTTGTCTTTTACTGAAGAGTTTCTGAAATGTCTGTACCTACAGCTATGGATAAGCATGCCAAGGGAAGTGGATCTTTTAGCTTATGCTAACAGATCCAGAGCTGTATGTCAAGCAGAACAATCATTTGCTCAATGAGATTCTGTATAAAATAACTGACTGGGAAAGGTGACATTTTACATGACTGTCATCTGAGTAAATGATCCACATCACCATTATACCCAACTCAGGGTCCATTGCTTGGAATGTTTGTGTGTATAAGGCAGCACCAGGCTTTGGTGTCTACATAGTGCGCTAGCCTGAGCAAATGCGAGGCATAGAACTATATGAGGAGACCCATAATTAAGGTCTATATTTCCCAGGCTCTTTAGAAATTCAATCTCTGTTTGAGTGTAAAGATACAATACTTCACATCTGACTGAGTGCTTCAGCACTTAGGACAGTAACTGAGAAATAGTGAAGATATGATAAACAATAGCATGAAACTGATAAAATGGAAATTTAAATCAGACTGAGTGACCTATGGAATCCCACACAAAACAAAAAAACAATCTTTCTCCAGCTAAGGGGAAAAAAACTGCAACACTGGGTCTCATATTACCAACAAGGGCAGTATATTATTTTTTTACTGAGTAGACATATGCGCACGTAAGATATGTATAATGGATTTCAATGATAAACAAGTATAATTTGCTTCTACCCCAGTTCCTTGTTTCATTCTTTAAGGATAATGTTTGTTTTTATTTTGTACAGAAAAGTGGAAAGAATAAAATATGTGTTTTGTGTAATAAATGGCCTAGGGACATAATTTAGGATAATGACTCGTCTGTTGTGTTTTATTGTGTGTTTTAAATATGAGGATTTACTTTTATTAAAATCTCATTATTTGTGTCTTGTTTGACCCACAACATTTTTTATTGTATTGTAAATGTTAAAAGATATTTCATATCTAATTAATGGTCTCATTGCGGTATAGAATATATTGCGTATGATGTCAACTTGATCGCAAAGTTTTGATATCTTATTTCCAAACTATCGATCAGCCGCTTAGGAATGATGTCAAAGCAAATAGGTGCAGTATGTTGTTACGCCCATGTAACGTATATTTATTATTAAAGGTATTTTCTACACTCCTGTTTTAGGATGTGCTCACACTAGCCTCTCCAGACTGTGCCCAAGCTCATTTGACCCCCAAAGTCCAGTTCGTTTAACCATTCCTTGGCCCGTTTGGAAAGGTAAGCAAGCGCAAGATGACTCAGACTGGAGCACGGTACGGAAACAGTGTGTTCGCTAACCGTGCCCGGGTACGGAACTGACACACGCATGCGCACATGTACGCTACAAGGACCCGAACCCGGAAGGAACGGATCGGGAAGGCTGTACAGGTAGCGTAGTTTTTTCCGCAAAACTGCATTGCGTAGAAATAGTGGGTAGTGGGGCTTGGGGATCAGTATGGATACGGCTTGTTATATGGGTTTTAAGAGGGCGCTACACTGACGAATGAAAAAAAAAACACGCTGTAAAAAATTCTTCCATGATTAAACTCATCACCATTACTCTGCACTGTAAAAAGATTGTGGACAGATAACCATCGAGGACTGATACCCATAAAGGTTACAGTAGTTTCTTCTGCCTTCTTCCGTTCATCTGCGTAATAAACATAAAAAAGTTCCCGCAAAGCACATTATGCTTGATTATCTACAGTAACTGCTTAAAGCACAGCGTAGCAGAATAACCTGTAGGAATTTCTCAAACTAGCCGTTTTAACATCTTATAAGTAGGAGGAATAGTAATTTTAGATATCTGCGTTGTCATTTTTACTAGTACAAACTGGCATTCAGATATCTCTAATTCAGTTCTTAAGAGTACAAACGAACATTTGACACTAGTAGTAGGAATGATGTCACTTTTCCCATTCACCTGTATTGAGATGGGAAAAATATTATTTTACATATTTCAAATACGAATTCTAGATATTTGCAATAGGGTATAACTGAGTTATAGTAGTGGTACTAAGGAAATGTAATACTGAACATCTTTCAAAAATGCGTTATCATGGTATGTTTTCAGTCCCAGTACCACATTCAACACTACACAAAATCTGAGGCAAAACATTAAGGCAAAGGATTTGAAATACAAATGTAATTCAAAAATCCACTAAAAATCCACTATCCCTAAACAGTTTCTGCACTTATTAAAAGTAAGTTTTCAAAACACCATAACTACATTATGTATACCTTACCTAAGTTTAAGTTCTCCAAAACTTTGAATACAATTCCCAAACTCTAATCATCTGTCATTAAATATAGATATACAGAATAATATTTCCGACTCAAAACAGCATCTGCATATGTTAAGCAACCCCCATGAAATGCCTGACTCACTCCTTTATGTAAAGCACCCCATCATAATGTAAAACACATACATTATACATAAAACTCTAACCTCCAGATTAGCAGCAGCTGGAGGATATAACTTCTGGCTGGGTGCCACCAAATCACATCATAAATGTCATGATTTAATGTAGTCACCACTAGTAGATGTCTGGAAGGCTGCCAAAAGTTATTATCAATAGTAGTTTTGGGATCCATTTTGAATCCTGGTTTTTAATATTTTATTTCCCAACTATCTGCTGTTATCTGCTACTGCTACTTTTGGGTAATTGTTATTATTGTTAACCAATGTTTTATTCAGAAGGGCTCAGGAAGAACTTTGTTGGTTCTCTACATACATTTCATGCTCCCAATTTTGTGGGAACAGTTTGTAGATGGCCCCTTCTTGTTCCAACGTGACTGCACACATGCACAAAGCAAGGTCTATAAAGACATGGATGAGCGAGTTTGGTGTGGCGGAACTTGACTGGCCTACACAGAGCCCTGACCTCAACCCAACAGAACATCTTTGGGATGAATTAGAGCAGAGACTGCGAGCCAGGTCTTCCTGTCCAACATCAGTGCTTATTCAACTTATGCTCTCCTGGGTGAATGGTCAAAAAGTCCCATAAACACACACCTAAACTGTGTGGAAAGCCTTCCCAGAAGAGTTGAAGCTGTTATAGCTGCAAAGGTTGGGCCAACTCCATATTGAAGCCTATGTATAAAGAATCGGATATCAAAGTACACGTGTGTGTAAAAGCAGGCGTCCCGATACTTTTGCCAATATAGTGTTTATATATAGGTCTAGTAATTGCAGATAAGGAACAGGCGAACAGAATGAGCATATTTGTCACTAAGCCCAGGGACATTGTTAAAACAAATATACATATACACATTGTATTTTTTAAAAACTCTAGGGCCGGTCAGTTCTACAGTATAGGTGTCTTAGGTGTCCGCCTAGGGTGCCACTTTCTGTTGGGGCACTGACTTGCCAAACAATTTCACTTTTACTCAGATGGGGGGCACCAGCAGTGATGCTCACCTAGGCCACTACGATGGGTAGGACCAGATATTAATGGCACTAATGTACTAAGCTGATAAATTCTGGTAAGTGTTTAAAATGCCATTATACATCGAACTAAAATATTTAGTGACAATAATAATGCACTTCCTTTTCCAGTTAAACATTTACAGTGCGTGTCATATGACTAAATAAATAACAGTAAGGTACACCATACAGTCAAAATAATTTTTTCTTAATTATATTTGTTTTCTTAATTAACATTTGATATTGAAGCACTATCAAAAAGTGAGATTACCAATAACCATGAAGATTATTTTCATGGTTATTTACTGAATGCTGTCCCAGTCAAGAGTCCAGTAGGAACTGTACTAAATGTGACCTGCATGATAAATTAGATGCAAACTGTAAAAAAAAAAAAACAAAACAAGTTTTTCATTGTTCCCCCGCCAAGAGTTTTTCATTTCCGTGGGGGAGTACTTCCCTCCTCTATGAGAAGTGGGGTGAGGATTAGCACTTTGAGATCTGTGTGAGCATCCCTGTTTCATGCCAAAGCCCCACATCACATCGAGAACCTGCCTGTTTCTACCATGACAAGCAGCTTTGAATCAGCTCAATGGAATAGACCCCAAAGTGAACAAACAAACAAATTAACAAGTTCAAAATCCAACATGAGATGGCCTCTCTTGACTGCAGGGGCGTCAGAAGCATCTTGAATGTGGCGGGGACACACTGGAGGGGTGAACTAATATTTTATGTTAAATGTGGGGGGTCCAAATGAATAAGTATGAAATGTGAAACGTCCCCCTCATATTTAATGGTGGTGATGCCCATGCTTGAATGAAATCTCATATCCAGACTGAATAATATTTTTTCACCCCCCCCCCCCAATCAGATTCATTTGAGAATTAATGAGATTTTGTTTATAATTCCTTCATTTGGGAGACTTAGGCAAGCTTATTTCTGCCTTAAAAAGTGCTTTGTTAATGTTCATAGAGAATATGCCGAAAGGGGATTAAATAATTGCAATATAAGTGAGGTGAGACTTGCTGATCCTGGATGATAACTGCACACCTGTATGCTGGTGCTGCTGTTCACTCCTGTTATCAGCCGTACATTAAATCCAGTTCCACTGACGGCTCAGACTGACCCACATTTGAATCCTATTGTTGTTCCAAAATGTGTGGTCACTTCTTTAATGGTTATACAAGTCCTGTCCTTAATAGTCACCAAATGTCAGAAACTTTGCTTAGTTCTTCTACCTTTCGGGTGGTTGTGTTTGTTTGTGTGTATGTGTGTTTTTTTTTTATGAAAGCAGTGCTTTTAACGATCCAAGCATATATGCACATTACCAGCTTAAAGTTCCTTAATTTATGCAGTAATGATTATTATTTTGCTGTACAGTATTTAACACTAACTTTTGCTATTCTAAAATGATCTTGTGCTGTTTATTGCTTAGAAGAGCATAACAATCCTTAGTATTTGAATTTTCTGATTCAAAATGTGCAGTGGCAATATTGGTATTTTTTTTCAGTCTAGGCTGGTACTACATGTGATGGACAGCATGGGGGGGGGGTAGGGGGTGACAGGGGGTGGGCTGCTCCTGAAAAGTAGAGCTGCCATCACCAGTGTCATCTGAATAAAAAGATATTTCATTTTATTTACACTGAAGGAGACTCCTCAGGCCATCTGATAGGCATCCCTTTAATACATGAAAATTACATATTCTGTTATGTTTGGAAGAATGGAACATATTATCTAGGGTCTCGTCATAAAATGTAGCATAATTCTAGAAACAGGAATGTGTCACAAGCACCTTACTGGCAATACCATTTTGCTTGTGTTGATTCCCGAGGCTTTGCACCTGTAACGTCTTCCTCCTTAGCATGGACAGTCCTCTCCATGGAAAACTATAAACGAATAAGCAAAATAAATGAATTATTCTATGAATGCAATAAAAATAACCAGAGTTCAATGCACATTTCCCTCATACAAGCATAAAGAGAAAGTGAAACAACAATAAAAGCAGCACACAACATTCCAGAACATCTCCAACAGCTGCGTCTGATTAATATGTGTTAAGGTAACTGCATGATTTTGTTGTTACTTCTTGATTAATTACAGACATTAACCAGAGGAAGTTAACAAGTATCACGTAAATATTAGCTACATAATTTCCTAATCAGAAATAACATGGATACATTGTAGCGAGAAAATTCATACCAAAATAGTGTCCTAGCATGCTCAAGGTAGGATCCAAAAAGGCAGCATGGTTTTGGTGACTAAAGGCAATGTAATTATGAGTTTTAATTAAGAGTTTTTTTCTGGTTATTTCTGCTGTAGGTTTTGCTGGGCATTTCTGTTGAAACTGAATGTGAAGGAACACTAACTTTTAGAAAAGTCAACCCAGCTAATAGCCTGCAGACCCCTGGGCTTTGTCTCTCTCCAGTCGGCCCCAAAGATGATTTTTCATAACTGCACAGTTCCTGCACTTTTATGGACTCCACTGACCGACATATGTATGCTTTACAAGAGAGATCTGCACTGAAACAGAGTTAAAACTGATTTATTCTCACGTTAATAGCTTTCCTCAGTGATACAAGATAAACACTCTAGTATTTATACATATAACCCTCTTGCATACCTTCAGTAAATGTCACTCATTGTGTCCATTACAATGTTATATTAATACTGGATATTATTCTGAAGTTTTTTATAATACTGTAATCTTGTCATAAAGATACTAAAAAAGCAATAGCAATTTTGAGCTACCTAGATTTAGCAATATGTTAACTTATCAATCTTAGTCAATATTGCATTCCTGTATCACAAGGCAATTCTTCACATGAAATTCACTTTTACTATGAAATAAGCATTAAAAAAATTTAATGAACCTCACACGAAGTTCCTTGGTGTTGGATTACATTGACAGTCTGTCAATGGATTGACACCTCCATCAAATGCTCCTTATGTCCCATCTCGCCTCCTTCAGGTAACAAACACACTGCCTGAGCCTTCTTCCACCATGTGAGAAGTGTTATTCCAGACAGTTCTCTTGTCTGATGGTGGAATGAGCTGTGAACCGCGCCAGTTAATCAGACTTCCTCTCTACCATCATGAAATGCCTCAAGACCAATCTGTTCCATGAATTCCTCTACTCATGTAAGGTCTCTTTAAATTCTTTTAATGGCCTCATGTTGTACTTATTAAGTTCTTAATTTAAGTTGTTGGTGTAGTTGTGTAGTTATTGTGTAGTTCTTCCTCCAGTACTGCTTACATATGTACCTGAGACAAGCTGCCCTTATACCTAATTGAATGCTTTGACCGGCACGTGTTTGTAATGTACTATTTGCCACACTTGTATGTCTCTTTGGACGAACGCATCTGCTAAATACGTAAATGTAAATACGATTCTGGAAAAAATAAGTGACCACAGCAAAAACGTGTCACTCATTTCTCAATATATTTTTTTGCTCAATGCCGCAGAGGATGATAATGAGAGAGAAGTCAGATATATCGAATACAGAAACAGGCGTATGTTGGTGTGCAAATTTATATGTGGCTTTGTTTAATCTGATTTGCTTAATTGGATGGGATGGATTAAATGGAAATACATGAAGGACTAATGAGGGTGGGATGCAACTGATGCCGACTAGCCGTCTGTCCCTGGGCCTAGAGGACTGTGGAGGTGCATGTGATCACCACCTCTGAGGCCATCACACTTTCCATCTTAACCAATGGGGTAGAAGATTTCCCTTTAGGGGAGTTACAGAAATGTACAAGAATCAAGTTTTTCCTTTGTTCAGGGGTTCACCTGTTAGATACAGGAATGCTCTGTTTCCTCGCTGTCAACTCCGGGCGCACCCTGTTTTAATGAAGAAAGTCGTGTCAGGTAAATTTGCTTCAAACTAATCAGAATTTACAGGAATAACACCAAGTGAGATTTTTTACTTCCACACTTGCTTTATGCGACTTCAGTCCTGATTCTTGGAGCCTGATACTAATTCATGGAGCACCGTCGGGTAAGTTGACAGTCTTCTGTGGAATTGGATGGTTGCTTCCGCCCTCTGCCTGGCAGGTTTCTTGTCGGTCCCAGTGTCTCCTGCTTCACCCTCTTCTTCTGTACTGCCGTCTTAGAAATTCTGAACCTGGAAACAACCTGCTGCTCAGTGTAGCCTTCTGCCAGCTACACTGAGGACCAGGGTCAAACCAGGATTCAAAAATGCTGATTTTTTTAAATATAGAGTCATTTTTTCCAGAGCTGTATATATGAGGTATATTGCTGTAAAGTATGTAAAGTTGATTTGGAAAATCACATAAATACACCAAGCTTTGGTGCCCTGCCTTTCACACTGTGTGGCAGGGGGTCTAGGCAGGGGTTTGCTTTGAGGTGGCCATGCAGCCAGTGACAGAGGAAACTCTCGCTGCTCTCTGAGTGGCAGCTGTTGAGATATTGTCTTTTCTTCCCTGCCATCCGTTTGGAAGGCTTTTCATAAGCATATAATTCTAGGAGGCGGCTACCAATAAAATTGTTCTCTTTCTGATGAAAGCAGACATTCTAACCTACCTCAGGCTACACAGAGCTCCCCCATACCCACCCACAGTCCATATCCCTATTCCAAGAGCAAGTACTCCTGGCAATGGACGCGGCTCACTGCTACACGGAGATATTGTCTGAGCCCTGAAAGTATATTAAAACATAGAACTGGACTGGGAGGGCCAGCTCTTCGGAGTTATTGGTGTTGTACATCATGCTCCGGGACATTTGTCTATAGGAGGTTGTGTGTGTATGTGTGTGTGTGCGCCTGTGTCTGTGTGTGGGTCAGGTATATATTACATTTTGGGGACCAAATCTTCCCACAATGTGATAAAATTATGTTATTTGAATGTTACCCATAAGGGTAAACTCAGCATTAATAAAAAAATCTGTGACCGCAATCAAAAAACGAAAAATATCAGTAGTCTTGTGTTATGTTTGTTTATTTATGGTTAAGGTGCAGGGTAGGGATTAAAGTTGTCATTGTTGGTATTAGGGCTTTTAACTTAAAATTGAATGGATTATTCCCACAAGGATATGAATACAAACATGTGTGTGTGTGTGTGTCGTGGCCAGTTCTTCTTCAAGACCTTATGATTTTAAGTGTCTGCAATAAGCACTAATAAGAATGTGGACATTACAGTTAGATCATAAGCATATAGATTTCAGAAGTACACAGCACAGCAGGGCTTTTGTACACATACGCACACATGTATACACATATGCCTGACTGGTGATATTTAAGCATAGTATATTGATATTATCATTTGTTGTATTCTATTATGTTGTTTATATTTTTAATACATATACTGTTATTGCTTAATGTTATAAGTTTATATTGCAGCACTGGCAGGATTTGCCTTGTATATAGCCCCGGTGCATGTAAATAGCCCTTGTTTGTGTAGTTATGAATACTTTTTGTTATTGTCGAGCTTGTGTTTGCCCGTGTCTTGCGTGAACCTTGTCTGATCCTCGCATGCCTTTTGTGTCGTTACCCACTGTTTGTGAGCCTTCCTGTCCAGCGTCTGACCTCCCTGTGTTTCCCCAGCATGTCTGGTTCCAGCGCTCATGAAGTGCTTGTGTTAGTCCTCATAAGGACTATAATAAAAGGATGCATTTTCCCCCTAAAAGAGCCTCCTTGTCATTCGCCGTTGAGCAAATGCCTCGGTCAGCGAAGCGCTACAATATAATATTTCATATTTTTCTTAAGATTAAACTGGAATGTACAGTAATAGAAGTTAATAGAAAGTGCTACAGACAGGACAAGGATACAGGAAGGAGTGAAAGAGAGACAGCGACAGAGGATCCCCACCCTGAGGATAAAGCTGCAGTATTATTGGCTGCTGACTAAATGGCGGATTTGGCATTCAGGACGTGGTTTTAAACAGGTATGCTGAGCACACTGCCAATGGCAGCTGGGTTCAGTCTTGGGTGGAGAGGAAGGCTGAGCGACAGAGGCGCACACATTCCTAACACTGGCATGCTCAGCTGAGGATGCCGGCATTCTGCACCGCACAAAGGCGCGCTAATGAAACATGCAACAGCTTTCTTTGCAAGAGCATCCAGAGAATAGAGCCACATTTTCTAGGCTGTGCTAAATTAATGCTGCAAAATTATGCGAAGATGCTGCAGACAAAATGCAATGAGACTGTTGCCAAGGTTTTTATTTGAATTATTCCAAAAACTAATGGTACATAATACAATAAATATTTGATATCTTTGAGACCTATAGATACAATATACAGATCAGGGGTCTCAATCTCCCAGCCCGCAGACCATTTCCTGTCCTTCCTTCCCCATCCTCTAGCCCATGCGTGATTTAAAATAAATTATGTAATCTGGCCCACAGTAGGATTCTATTGTTGCTTATTTTTTCTAGTTGTTTTGTTTAATTGACTTTAAATTAAGTATAAGTTGAATGGTTACCGGTTTCACAGTAAAATTCCCAACGGTTAGTATTACCATTTCAAATTATCATTAAAATCTGGTAGCGACAAGGTGCCATCAGTCCCCTAGACGCAAGCGGGCATGTGCAGCAGCCAATGTGGTCTTGTTTGCATCAGTAAAAGCATGTGGGAAGGCAGTAAACGCGCTCTGGAGATTTTTAAAAGGACTAAATCTTATGGAAGTTGTATTTTGGTTTTTAATCTTCGTGATCACCACCCACTACTCCAAAGCGAATGCCAGGTAAGTTAGCATTTAGCCCAATGTTTGATGTTGGAACTTTAGAATGGGGGGAAGATGCCATAGTTTGTATAACTTGCTAAGAATTTGTCAGTAATGTAAACTGAAGCTTTCAGTGTTGCCTTCTCTTGTAAAAACACTGCATGTGGTCAGTGGTGTACTGGAAATGGGACTTATGCCTCAGAGCTAGTTGAATGTCCATTTACTGAATTCTGTGTACATTTGTATTTACATATTCTTGAAGCAGAACAGTTTAGACCAATTTGTTTCCTTTTTGCATTTGCATTTTCTAGTGTAACTACAATGTTACAGCGAATGACATACATTCATATGGGGGCTCATGGGATGCGGTTCCTTGGGGTCTGTTCATCCAGTGACATACAGTTCAGTTCATTGGTGTCTATGAATTGCCCACAGTGCGTGTGTGCTCTGTGATAGTGGCGTTCCTGTTCCAGACGTCCCCTGCCCCGTGCTCCATACCAACTGAGACTGGCATCAGCCCTTCCTCTCCGGGCCCTAACTCAGGTACGTGGCTGGTAGAAGGATGGAAGAATGTGAATGTGAAAATGCCAGGAGAAAGTGTGACACCCACTGGAGCTGCCGCTGCCTTATACAGTCACTCGGGTCAGTTTCCCATCAGACGGCCCAGTAGTGGCCTTCTCTACTCTGATGGTGCATTATCAGTGGATTCTGTACTTCAGAGGCAAACTGGTATACAGCTTGGGGGGTGGGATCCTGTGCCCCCCTCCCCCCCCCATCACAGACCCCCCTCATTCTCATTGAGGAAAACCCCACCCACATCTAGCCTGCAGAATGTAAAACTGGGATCCTGGTGCAAACGTTGGCAGCCTAACCGAGCCGTGTTGATTTACTCCTTTGGTGTTCTTCTCTTTGACATTTGGGACATCAAAATGGCTCGACGCTTCAGTTTTGATCCTGGGCAATGCAGCTGGCACACCTTATGTCATAAGACATCTTTGGGAATGAGGGCTTTTATATCCTTACTCTGTTTATTGTCCCTAAAATGTACAAAAACAGGAACAGGACATAATTTCCTCTTAACTGGCTTCTCAGACATCAAGGCAGGCTTTCCTGTGGATTGTAACTCATGCGGCAATGAGGTCCCTGATGTACAGCATAGCAGCAATGCATCCCCAGAGCGCGATGAGCCAACGACGGGTGAATCCCCCCCCGCCAGCAGGACCACGGCCCCTGGATTGAGGCTGGCAGATGCGTTTTTGGAGGGCCACATCTGCTCAGGCAAACGAGCGCCTCTCCGTCTCCAGCCGCGAACTCGCCCATAATGGTCTCCCATCTGCTGATTGGAGAAAATCATCTCAAGGAAAAAAAAAAAAAAATGATGGCTCAGGGCCACATTAATTCCGAAAGCACTGCCCACCCACCGGTCGCCAATCATGAACTTTACGCTAATGGCAGATTTCCTTTGGGGAAGCGCAATGATCCCTCACCATAAGTAATCAAAAAGCCTTCAGCGGGAACAAGGGCTCTGCAACATCACATGCATATTCCTCATTAGCAAGTCTAATGGGAGTCCACGTTTCTATCACACCGTACATTCATTACAATACCTAAACAGGGCCAACTGGTGTCCCTGGGTTTGATCTTTAAAATCCAGGAGATGGGCGCCCGTTCCTCCGTCACATCTGAGGCTCACCTCCTGATTCATTAGGTCTCCTGGTAGATTTCCTTACTCCATGCATGTTTTGGTAATCAGCTTGGGTGTCTAAGCAGTCTCATCCGTACTCATAACTAATAATAATAATAAAAAATCAGGCTTTGTTTTATGCACTTTAATCATTAAAAGCCCTCTTTAAAAGCTGTGGAAAAATGTAATATTTTCCTGAGTGTTTTTGTGTTGAAATGGCATCAGAGAGAAAGTAATTGAAATGATCCATTTGTTGTCATCCTCTTGGGCCTGAGCACACAAGCTTCTCATTAGAAAACAAAACAAACTGGGGGACACTGGTTTTCATTGTAACTACAAATTGGGATTTTGGATGAACCTTTGGGACTCTTCTGGCCTTGGTGTGTACACTAAGCAGACTGCTTAAAAGCCAGGAATTTATGATGCGCTTTTTGGCATCTAATCTAACAACTGCCCTTTAGATGAATTCCCTTCAAACACATATATGACCTTCTGGATCATATACTATATTATTGTTAATTCACAATCTCTTACAGTGTGCGGGCTATTAAACTATTTAAACATTAGCAACCAAATAAAAAACCAAAGAACAAGTGAAGTATATTAGTTCCTTTAATACAATTGTATTTCCCAATAGGAATTTCATAGTAGGAAAGGATCAGTGACATCATTCCAATAAAATAAGAATATCAAGACATATTGCATATATAATCTTTGTTTCCCTCAAGGAAAATGATTTATCTAAGTAGTGGGGGGGAAAAGTATTTGGGCATAAAATTCCAACCTGTGGGAAACGTTTTAAATAATAAAAAATACATTTTTATATCCTGAAAAAAAATTGAAAGATTTGAACTTTGACAGACATAGCCAAACACATTCCCCTTAAACAGTGATTTCTCAAGCTGTAGTTCCTAACCCAATTAGCAGCACAATAGCAAATGTTTGGTAAGACACTTTAGAAAGAGGGAGATGTACCTGTGTTGGGTCGATTCCCCTCTACAGACACTTCACTGGTACTCCAGCTCCCGCCCATGGTCTGGGGCCTGATCTCATTTCCATATGTGCAGAGCCAGGTGAGTGGAGCCCCGGCCCAGACCTCGCTGGCTGGGAGATAAGATTCCTGGGTGGCTGGGCTGCAGACATGGGCCACGGAGCGACTTGCTTCCAGAGGCCCCGAGCAGGGAGGTGGCCGCCGTTATCGGTGCGGCACAGAGAGGCAGGGAGCAGGCTGGGCAATGCTCCCCCAGCTCCTAAACAGGGCCAGCCGCCCTGAGATTCCTACTGCTTCAGGCTTGGGGGGCAGCATTTTCTCTACACTCATCTGATATGAGAGAGAGAGTCTGAATATCCATAACTATACTGTCCCAGCATCCGTGTCATGCAGATAGGCTATAATACTGTATGAGTTCTATGAGTTCAGACAGTGTTTACTAGAAATATATTAAAAGTTCAAAATAATACCTCTGTAGGAAATGTCCTCACAATCAAATTAGGAAAAGAGACTTTAGCTTCTATAAAATCAGTCCTTGAAAATGTTTGGACTTTCTAAGCACCTGACTGTCTGAGGACAGTCTCAGAGTCTCATTCTCAAGCATGCAGCCTAAAATCAATGAAGAGAGTGGAAACCACATTTAAAAGTGTTTATAGTAAAAGTGTATATATATATATATATATATATATATATATATATGTATATATGTGTGTGTCATGATCGGGCAAGGTGAGGGAAGAGTTGGACACAGAACTGCGGAACGATCCCCTTTGAGAACTTTATTTTACACAGAACAGGGTAGGGTGACAGACTAACGAAACAGAAAGAACAGCGCACATATATGCACCTCTAACGAGACGAAGCAAGAAACAGCTGGAGACATTCCACACGAGGGTGGGAGCAAGCGGCAGGGCAGGGAAGGCAGTGGGAGAGGCTGGTAATGGGTGCGTCCGCTGGCTTAAAGCGATGCGTTCTGGTCATCCGTCACACCAGAGGATATATCTTCACTGCTCTCGAGTCCAGTGGCAGTGCGCTTTACACCACTGCATCCGACGCTTTGCATTGCACTTGGTGATGTAAGGCTTGGATACAGCTGCGCGGTCATGACAACCCATTCCATGAAGCTTTTTACGCACTGTTCTTGAGCCAATCTGAAGGCCACATGAAGTTTGGAGGTCTGTAGCTATTGACTCTGCAGAAAGTTGGTGACTTCTGCACACTGTGCACCCCAGCATGTGCTGTCCCCGCTCTGTGTCTACCATTTCGTGGTTGCTGTTGTTGCTGTTGTTCCCAATTGCTCCCACGTTATTATAATACCACTTACAGCTGACCGTGGAATATTTAGTAGTGAGGAAATTTCATGAATGGACTTATTGCGCAAGTGGCATCACGCTTGAATGCACTGAGCTGCTGAAAGCGACCCATTCTTTCACAAATGTTTGTAGAAGCAGTCTGCATGCCTAGGTGATTTTACACACCTGTGGCCATGGAAGTGATTGGAACTCCTGAATTCAATAATTTGGGGCGTCCCAATGAAATTATTTGCAAATGCCTGTGTGGAGTTGTGTACCCATATCGCGATCCGTATGTGCGTAATCAGATTCCTGAATGTGTAGTAGAATCTCTAAATGTGTAGGGAGATTTGCGAAATTTTCACTATATGATGTACACACACACACACACACACAGAGGCGTGCACACACAGAGGTGCGCACACTCATAAACACTGTACTGGGAAATTATTCACTTTGCAATGCAGGCCGATGATGAGCAATCTGCAGCCCGCAGTCCAAGCGCTCCAGCACAATCATGGCTCTTACACATTTTGTCCTCATTAAAAGTAAAGGCAGCAGAGGTCAGGGAGGTCGTGCTGAATCATACTCCGGCAGCCCACAGTGCTGAATGTCTACAAGGGTTTCATCCGCTTCCAGTTCAGTCTCACGTTGGCGGGAGAGCTTCCTTGAAGATGCATGCCTAATAATAGATTAGCCGGTCCTTTTAAAATAAATAAATAAATACATACATACTTAACGCAAAAATCTGTAATCAGCTTCAAGAAGTGGAGGAGTTTGAAATTTTATTGGAAATGGGATCCGGGTAAATGTCAATGGCAGAGCAAAGCCGCACACACTGATTGACTTTAAAGGCAGAGCCCTGTATCCAGGATAGGCTCGCCGCAACCATGGCATTGCTGCTGAAGAGGGAGAACAAAGGAAAGGCAGAGACTGGGGGGGGGGGGGATCCAGCTGATGTTGTGATGCCTGCAGTAGAAAAGCGAGGTGGCCTTTTTACCCACCCCCCACAGCCGCGTGCTTCATTTAGGGTTGTGTGCTCTATAGGGATGGAGAACAACACAGAGACGGCTCTGTTGCGATCAGGCATGATCGGCCTTATGTGTGTCTAAAGTGAAATCCCCCCGGTAGCTCTAATACTTCCATTCCACGCCTTAGGCTCTGAACCACAAGATGCTTGAGCTCGGTGCTTCTGTTCTAACTTTTTAATCAGAAACTGCCGTTACCGCAGATCCGTTAAGGATACCTCAAGGCTTATTTCTAAAGCATAAATGTCAAAAATTTTGCATGCATCATTTTCAAATGTCACAGTACTCGCATTTAAATAATATGTTTACATCAGATGAATTTTTTATATTTTCTCGGACCATCTATATAGCTTTTGTAAATCTTGAAAAAAAATGCCTGGCGTGTTATAAACGTGTCCCCCGGGAAAGCATGCAGTGAGCTCACCTACTGGGAATAATGAATCCGATTCACCATTAAAGGCAACGGCCCCTTGGTGCCACAGAGGAGCTGCAATCAGCTTTGTAAGCCTGGCAAGAGCCTCTCTCTGCCACTGTGGTCCAGGCGACCTGCATGTCGATATATCGACTGTCCGTCAGGAAGTTCGTTACAGCTGCCTCACGCAGAGCAAATGAACTGCCAGGTCCTGTCAGCGGCTTGATGTTACAGAGCAAACCCCGCTGCCCCCCCAGCCCCCAAAAAACACCACACAGTGTCACAGAAAACACCTGTCCTGTCCAATTTATAGAACACCTGGGGAAAAGTAACGTAAACGGACCAGGCAGTAACAAGCCAGATATCGGGAGTGGATAAATGAAATGGTAATGGTGTCGAATTCACCCATTATTACTTGAGTCCGTTCTGTTAATTAACTGCTTGAGAGATTAGCTTGTCATGCCTAGGTACCTTTCAAGTCAAACGTGGTTAGCTGTGTGAGTTCAGGGGTCCTCAGATGTGCATTGGATGCTGTGATCGAATGCATGCAGTGATTCCTTTAACTGACATGATTCCCTAAATATGGCTTCAAGACTCAGATTCAGAACTCACTTGACTGCTAATGCTAACAACATCATTCTCAAGTAGGCAAAATATTTCTTTAAAAAGCAGGAAAGAGCCATATTAAATGCATTGTAACGTTGCTTATGTCAATTAATGCCCAACATCTGCTCAGAGAAATTAAACATTAAAATAGCCATTATGCTCTTCAGATTTTTGGCACGAGCATAATATTGTACTGCAGAAGCATGCTGGGAAATTGTAAATAGTCCCTGTGTGTGTTATTGTTAATACTCGTTGTGTTCCCAGTTGCTGTGAGTGCCCTTGCCTTACTTGAACCCGTCTTACGTGAACCCTGTGTTATGTGTTGTACCATGGTTAATACCTGTATTAGTCCTTTTTATGAGCTTAACAAATCGGCACATTCTTTATTTAAAAAGAAGCTTTCTTGTCTTTTACTGCTGCCATGATGCACTGGTTTGCCAGATATTACAATATGTTGTACATAACCCTAAATTGTATTTTGTGAGAAGGTAATAATGTACATGAGCATTTACACTAACCTGGCATTGTTTTGTATAGATATTATACTCAGATATGAAGATGTACCATTAAATGCACCTTACCACAAAGCCGTGGTGGAACAGAGCACGTGAGAATGTGAATTGGTCCCCCTTTCACCAGCGTTGCACACCGATTGATTTACACCGATTTACATTCAGGTGAGTGCTTACACAAGGCGCCACCATTATATCCGGCCCAAAAACTCTACATTAGCAGCTCAGTGAAGATTGTGATTTATTCCCGCTCTGGCGACCCGCAGCCTTTCATCGACATTTCATCATCAAGCAAGAGCCCTCTCTAGACATTACTGTAACATTGCAGCAACGCTGTGTGTGCGTCGGCTATGATCTGCCATTGTGCCCAGAGCCACTGGTGTGGAAACAGATGTGCCATCGGAGGTGAAATTCCTGGCGTAAATGATACGCGGAGGAGCTGCTGCTATTGTGCTGTAATGGCCGTGTCGGCGATTGCCATTTTGGTTAGGTCCCACACCCGGTGGCTGCTTATCAGAAATGCAGTTGCACCTCTTGCTGTTTTCATAGTGTGCCTTATTTTTGTCAGCCAGTCCTCTGCTTCAGGAGGGAGAGACGTTTATGTTCCGCTCTGTCGTTATCCCATGCTGAGTGCGGGCAACCAGGAAGACAGAGTAAGAGAAAGCCTTCATGCACACTTAACAAAAAGGAAAATTATCCGGGAAAGTATACTCTGTATATTCAGTGTCGGCAGAAGAGAATGGACGCTGGGATTCCTCACTCAGAGGAATCTTAATGAAAGGGATGCTTTGTAATAAAATTGGCTCCCTCTAAATTAGCTTAAAAATGAACAAAGGACTCAACACAACTGAAACGTAGGCCGACCCATTCCCTTTTAAAGATATTTCAGCTCTTTGCACAGCCATCTTAAACTTTGGAATGTACACATTTGTATTGTTGTCCTTAAAATAATAAAAACAATTTCAGTGACAGTCAGCAACATTTCTTTAATTCTGAAGCTCCTTAGCTTTATATTATTTCTGTGATATCATGCAAACTTATTGTTGTTTCTGCATATTCTGCGTACACCTTCTATACTATAATCTCATTTTAGTCCTTTCACAATCCAAACACACGCCGTTCAAGTGACTCGCTCATTCTTAATTGAAGTCAATATGTGTGAATACATTCTGTGCAATGAACTGGCTCACCCCACCTTATGACCCCTGAGCTCTGAATTAATGCAACTGTAAGCAGAGAAGTGGTTACTGAAAACCGGTAGTTATAATATGATTTTATATGCAGTAGTTTGCTTGTCTAATTCTGATATTTCACTGCTTCATATATGAAACTGTGACCTACATGGTGTATTATACAAAACCTGAATATTTTGGCGAACAGTACAACACAGGCACAAACTTGCATTTTGTTGCTTAACTGTCACTTTTATTGAAAACTTTTCACTGTTTTGCTTGTGGATATAATATTGAAAAATACTGGCTTCTGCTTAGACTTGATCCAATGTCTGTACATCCTTTGAAGAACAGCTCTGCCTTCACTGTTTCATGCCAGCAGAAGGTTCACCTGAGATTTCAGTTTGTAGCTCGTTCCTGTATGTGTTCTTGAAATGATTTGTAACTCGGATATGGATTTAGGTGAATAAATCACATTTGTTTTACCCTATAACATAACAATACTAATTTACAACTGAAGCCCTCTAAAGGAAGAAAGCCTCCTCCAGGCTCTTATGATTATGTGCCTTTGACAATCAGCATATTGGTCGTGCATCACAATGCACCGTATCTCTCTGTTGGCAAGGAATATAGGCAACCAGGTTAAACAATTATCTAAATTATGCTAATTACACTTTATCAAAGCAGTTCATCATTTGACAATTAATTGTCAAAACAATAGCTAGAAAATATAAGATTTATAATGTGTCGAAAATTGATTTTGCAGTGCCTGTGGGCCTGCTGGTGTTGTGCCTTGCTGTTAGGAAATGCGTGTATGAGAAATGTACAGATTAACAACAACGTCACATATCTATCTGTCTATCTATCTGTCTATCTATCTATCTATCTATCTGTTTCTAAAATACTTATAGAAATCATTTTCAGTAAGAATTTCATATCTGTTCAGAATATTATTAGGATAGTTCAGTTAGGAATGGTTTTCCAAATGAATGTATAGATTACATTTAGAAAAAATAAATGTTGAAATGATGTTTATAGATAGTAGACTAAGAGAGAACAGGCTAACATTCATATGTATAAAATAAACCGTACATATAATTAGTTTTCAATATCTTTACATTTTCTTTCTTGCTTGAAAGCATTGAGAAGCTCTACTATGATGCATTATGCAGCTGACGGTATACAATTGTCAGCATACAGCACATCATTTCAGCTAATTCTGCCTTTCAGATATTAACTAATAGCTTAATGGGGAAATTATTGATATAATGATCAGACTGCCTGACAACAGGTGGATAAATAAATAAATAAGTACACTGCCCATTCTGGGGAACATCGGGTCGTCCATCTTAAGAATTGCCTTTGAGCTGCTACCGTCAGTTAACATTTTAGGAAATAGCCTGGCCATTAATAATACACCCGTATTAACATAAGTGAATTCATCCACAGTGTAGAATTCGGTGTAGCAGTTATTAAAGTCCAATTTGGCTTCATTAATAATGGATACACCTTTGACTTTCTAATATCCAGATTATGTGGCATTACCAAGTGCATACATAATTTATTAACGACATTCAATTTGAGGTCTTGATGAGCTTTAATTGGTGGTTGGGGGTGTCATTAAATGGTCTCTGATGAGACCTGTCAATCACCTCCTGTACACACAAACACCGGTAACACCTGTGTCATGGAAGATAACAGACATCTGTGACAGGGACAGTGTCGGCCTCACCTTGCCAGACCTTGGAGGCCATGCCACCAACCTACACTGTCTATCACAACTTCTCAGGTGACTTTGTGACAGACTGCCAGGCTTTGGCCAGTTTGAGTGGGAATACTTCAAAAAGCAAAAACAGCCACAGAAGTCCGTTTCCCTTTGAAGACAGTGAAAACAGCCATAAATTCCTGAGCTAGGCCATGCACCCTGAAATTTCCATTTTGAACAGTCCTCTACATTAACCTCCCTGATGTTTTCATGAACCTCTTTAAGTTTTTCCACTCACTTTTATATGCATAATCAATCAGTACTGATTAGTAAAACATTCCAAGAGGACCTGACCATTATCATGTGCATCATAATAAATATTTAATATGCCCTTTGTGTATTAATGAATAGGCAGCTATTATGGTAAATTAAACTAGGTTGAAAATCTGCAGAGATTCGTAATGTACTAGCAATACACTGGTGTCTAAAACGATAAAGATATAATTGGCATTTTGAAGACAACTACTTTTGAAACTTGTCTGCTGTCATACCAAGAAATCCATCCATATTAGCTTTCTATATTTTTATAACTTTAACTTTATAAAGTTGCAATTTCAGAACTCTTACTGTAGAAAGTAATGATTACAGTTTTGAAATTTAAATACAATACATTGCTCGGTATTGATTCTAATGTTATTATTTTTGTTTTTATTATTTACCAACATTTCACCATTTATCTGACACATAATTAATGCAGCTTTTGCAAATTATAAATGTATAATCTCTGGAAATTTAAATTGTATTTAGTAGTTCTTAAACACGAAAGGCTATATGCCTTGATTATTTATTTTGCTTTGTTTTCTGTTAACTAGAATGTGCATTCATATTTCAGATTGGCATTACTGAAAAGGTACAAAGTGAGTAAAATCAGCTCTTTTGCACATTGTTTGTATGCAGATTGTTTACACATTTGTCGTTACTCAGTTGAGGCCCTGGGAGGATTTGTTCTCCTTAGGAACTCCAGCTATTTACTCCAATTAACTTGAACGTTGCAGTTTACTGCCTTCCTAACCCCGTTTCTATAAGTCTGCCTTGAGGAGGTGATTAATGAATAGAATACCAGAAGCAAAAGACGATGATTGTTTGACGACTGATAATAATTTACTCCTCAGTGTACTGGGAGGGTAACCAAAATTATTTCTTGCACTGTGTATTTTGCTGAGGTTGCGTACATGTTTACATTACTTTTGATGTACTTTTCGCTGACTGTTAAACATAAATATTTATACATACATTTTCACTCATTTAAATTTTGTAAACTTGCAGCAGTTCTGTCAGACGTTTGGTTTTCCGACAGGTTTCAGCATACCGGGTTTTCCTTTCATTGCTCGTGAATCTGCATCGCGTTAGTTATGATTATGCAGCAGCACTAAGCATCCTGTACTGCATGAGACACGCTGTTCTTTATCATTGCTGACTTGCTCTGAGACAGCACTCGTGGAGACAGGATGAACCGGTGCTGATGCTGGGAGTAACCCGGAACGAAGCATTGCCGATCCCGCTTATTAACGAGGCCCCATTCATAGGCTCTGTGCTTCAGAGAAAAGAATACAGTGGATTAGAGTCCTGTCTAATTTTGCACCCCCATCGATCCCCCCTGCCTCCACCAATCTCCTTAAGGCTGCACAGCTAGGCGTAATCCCAGAGATCTGGGAGTGACTTTTGTCATTTAAAGTCTTATAATCATTTGGATTTTTGTTAACATTACTGTACACAACTTTCTTGAGGTAAAATCAATTTGTTCACATTTGAGTGTTGCACTGGGGGTGTATATAAACATTATCGCTTGTGGATATTTTCAGTCTTTCACATTCATACACCCCTAAGATAATCTTGGGAGAGTTTGTAAATACCCCTCATCTTGAAAACTCAGTTTTGTAAGGTGGTTTTGTTTGTTTCTTTTTCTCTCCACACATTTTATAGTATTTACACCTCGGTATCTGCAGCAATTTTACCGACAGTACTGGCTACGATTCGGCTTATTTAAGATGTACAGTTAAAATACATCACATTAATATTTTGCCAGTGCTCTTGAAAATATCAAGCATAAATGATATGGGAACCAGAGATATACAAATACATCTTTCTCAAATGTTATTTGTTAAATAATATAGATAATATATATGAACTTATCATTGAAGAATTGTATGCATTTGTAAGACACATGCTTTCAGGCAAGAAATATGACAACTAAATAAATAAACAAATAAAGCACGTATTAATTTTGCAGCATCTTTTTCCCATTCCTGCCTGCAACTTTAAACGTTACCTAAGGGCCAATCAGGAACCTTCAGCTGTAATTGCCAATTCATTTCAGGGCCTGGCAATATAGTGAAGTCATTTTCCAACATTCAGACAATATCAGGGGTCACATAAAGCCAACACGTCAACTTTCCACTTCATTATAGAAATAGCTCAGGACTCATTTCAGTGTATACACCACACACATAATTGTTTTTTACCTCTCTGCCCACAGCCAATTTACAAGCTCCTTCTTCCGAAGGTGCATTATAGAAGAAGGAAATGCCTCTGGATTTCACTTTTATTTGCTGTCTATTAACTGCATGACATATGGAACACAAGAAATGATATGTAGTCTGTCCCTCTTTATATAATTTATATGGTGATGTCTGACGCGGTTAGCTTAGCTGGGTTTTATAAAGAGCCTAAAAAAACAAAAAGGCAAGGATGCAGTAGGAAGGCTTGTCCTGTGCTGGGTCGTGGGGGACTGCAGCCTATTCCAGAAGCCATGGGGCCAAGGCAGGTGTGAGGCTGTGGGGCTGCACAGGACTCTGAGGCTTTGGACTCCTTTGGGCCTGCACCGCTTCTTGCCCAGGGAGAAACCGTCGGCTCTGACAAAGCAGGGCTCAAGCCATCTGACTGCCAAATCTGCAATTGCACCTCATCACCCCACTGTCTGAGGAAGAGCCCACTGGCAGGCCCTTGCAGACTCAGACCTTAGACCCTCCGCCACCCACATCCGACCCCCCTGTCCCTGCCTCAGGTCCCACAAGGTCACATAGAAAGCCAAAATAGGAAAAGGTGTTAAGGTAATCAATGTTAATACTCATACTTGGTCTCATTTGAATGGTGCCAGTGCCACTGGTATAACAGTTACAGTCTTAGACAAATATATTATAACATTATAAAGATATAGGGAACTGGAGAAATCTTGCCCTTTTGGTGGGCTCCGCCCCCCAGTAAACAAAAGGCACTAATGATCCCACCATTAAAAATCCGATTGAGCATTAACTTGGGGAACCTTAAAGATATCACAACCCTACAGTAAAACCAATATCTCTAAGTAAAACCAATATCTCTCATAACCAAAATCTGGTCAAAGATTGGTCTATCACCATCTTCAAACCCATAATTTGGTTTGGTATTTAAGGAGGGGTCCACAAGACAGGTGGGGGGACATTCTGTAGCGAGAACCGCCACACTGTAGCTGTGGTTAGCATATTCACCAAGTGTAGCCTTTACTGAGGACACACTTTGTAATCAGAGCTTCCACGTGGTACTGTGTAACATCTGCAGCCAGATCTGTCTTGCAACTACTATGGGTATCTTCTGCTGGGGTATGTAGTTATGTACAGATTAGATTTATAAATTAAAATTAATTTTCAGTTGATACTTTATTGATCCCCTTGTGGAATATTCTCTTCTCACCTCCCCCAACCTTGCTCTCCATGAAAGCATGCTTGGCCATGAAGGGAGCTGGGGGTTAAGGGCCTTGCTCAAGGGCTCAAGGGATGTTAGCCTCTTTATGTTTATGTTAGCCTCAGTGTCGCGGTTTTGAATGTTGGCAGATGTATGTTGTTTTAGCGAATAAACTGTTCTAGTTACTTCTTGGTTGTCTGAACTTGCCAACTCCGGTAAGTTTCTAAATGGTGCTGTTACCATAATTTCTGGTTAAAGCTGAGACACGGCATTCCTAGTTTGCTGATTGCCATTTGACTCTGTTATACTGCAAGAGAGTAGCTGCATTATGCTGGACGATGATAGCCTGCTGTCCATCTGATGAGCTGAATACATTAGACATACTAGCATTGATCTGGTCCATGAACTAACTAATTAACCATGCTGATTCTTACTTGGCAGCTTCTGAGTTACCTAGATATATTGTCAGTCCCAGAGCTGGATAACCAACCATGCTGGCTTTAGGCTTGCAGCATCTGAGCTGAATTACCTAGATCAACTGAGTCAGTCCCTGTGCTAGCTAACCAATCAGGCTGGCTTTAGACGTTCAGCCTCTTTCAGCCAGTTGAAGAGATACTTACTTATGGCAACCCCTGAACAGAGGTGACCAAACATCTAAACATCAACTGTCTTGTCTTGCTGTGCAGCCCCTGAGTTGTATCACCCAGATATACTGCTTCTAGGTATTCTCTGACATAGACAGACTAAATATGCCCATAGCTTACTGGTTTGTAGCCACCCCACAGTCCTTGACCCGAGATTAAGCTGAATTTACATTGCGATCGGGAATCTTGCCTTAACGGCTGAAAGCAGATCCCACTCAGTATTGCTGCCAGGATGAATGGAGTTAGTCAACTGTGAGGGAAGCCTAGAAGTAATCAGAACAATACTAAACTAGCCTGCTGAAATATTCCATCACAATTCCTGAAATATATAAATTGGAGTGAGATGTAACTCGGTTTTGCCTGGAAAGGATAAGTAACTTTTAGAGCATTTAGCTGCTCATTTGGATTCCATCATTGGGTCAGTGGGCGACTCCCTACACAGGGCCAAACCATTGCTGACAAAAGAAGGATAGGAACACTAAACATTAATTATCATAAAAAGGACTAAAGAATCTCTTTCCCACATGCACATTTGCAAACGAGATCATTCGGAAAAGCTCAGCAGAGACCCATCCCCAGTCTCTCTTTTCTTTTTTTTTATTTTGAGATGCTTTATTGATCTAAAATGGAAAACTTGCATGTTACATTACTTAATAGGTAATGGAATTGTTCTCAGTTACTTAAAGAATCAGCAAATTTCATTAGCAGTGTTTGTATAGTAGCTGCTTTGCCAGTGTTTTGCTGCTTGGTATTTATGACAAAAACAGCTGTGATATCAGGGTGAGAAGAATGTCACTTTTATCGCGGTGTGGGGAGTCAGTTGATTGGTGGGCAGGGGGGGGAGCATGGGTCAGACTGTGACAGTACTATGCTGTTAATTGCCTCTTCACAGGGGTGTTTCTTTTTCACAGCACCATTCTGTCTTTCCTCTTTTCTTTGCTCCTTTTATCTCAAAAATAAATTTATAAAAATGTAAAAAGCACCATAGAGAAAGGATTTTGACTGTTATGTCCCCTACAGAGTTTGTCAAACAAAAGAAGATCCTTTAATTTCACTACACTGGGACTCCTGCCTTGTTTACGAATCCTTCAGACATGACTTTGTCCTCCTGTACTTGTTTCATTTTATGGCTAATCTTCTTTGTGAAATTAAAGAACCATTTAATCTTTACCATCATTTGCAGCTGGCAAGGGTTTTTGGATTTACGTGGATGGTTCTCTAACTCTCTTGTAGCCCAAGCTTGTCTGTTAGAAACAAACAATGGTCATATTCTCCCATGGTCTGTGGCTTTACACTCAACTGAAGATCTAATTTGACTTCAGTAGGTATGAACTCAAGAAAACAAACATCAAAAGGCTGACTGTGTTATGCTCTGTGAGTCCCCATTCATTGTGCCCTGTACTGTCTAGGATGTGCGTAGCCAAGTTACCCTGTTAGCCAATAAGGCCAAATGGGCTTTATTGTCATCCATCCACATAGAGGTACAGTATACAGTGACAAGAAATAATATTCCCCCAGGCCCACGGTGCGACATACAGACAGCAAGGGACTGGGGGAGAGTTTTCACAGTGCTTGACATGCAAAACACAGTACACAGAACAAATGTAGTGATTTCACTACTAATAGAAAAATGAATAATAAGTTAATGTGACCAATGCCAGAAGATGGCGGGATGGGCAGACAGACTTTAGGCAATAGAATTTTGTTTGATAAGGCTCCATGCCAAAGGTGTAAAATGCTTGATTGAATCCATGTTTGAACTACATTCAATTGTGGCCACCGTTCTGAGTAACTACATATAGCATACCTGTGTAAGTTAATTTTCTTCTAAATGCAAATTATTTGCCTTCATGCTAACAAATCTATTGTATTTTTAATGCAAGCCTTTAATACAACCCTTTTATATGCATTGAACCACAATGCATGAATTTTCCTGATAAAAAAAAAAAACAATATTCTTATCTTACACTTCACAACAATTTAGCTCGAAGTTACGGTAATATTTGGTGTTAATAAGTCGGGAATTTTGCAAAAGAGGCATTTCCCCTTGAGGGGGGTGGGAGCTTGGGGGGGGGGCGTAATTTTTTTCCCCTGCATCTGTAGTCTTTACTTTCTATTTCAGCAAAGCCACAATTCCCAAAATGACCCACATCACCAGGGCTGTTTAAACTTGAAAGCTCTTCATTTCCTCTCCCCATCTGCCGGTGAAACTTCCCTGGTCCTCGCTCGCTCTCTGACGGCCGTGCCTCCTGATCCACGGCGAGCTGTTCCTGGCTAATCCCAGCATCCTGGGCTCCGTGCTGCGGCGCAGCCAAGCTGCCCGTTCCAGGAAGCCTGTTTCGCTGAGGCCACTCCAAGCACACGCCGCAGAGCACATATGTGCCTCTTCATCTTAACGAGCCACCAGTCATGTTCTGATGGAAGAGCGTGAGTGTGCAGGGAAACTCAGCACTGATTGAATGACTGAACGATATATAAAAAATATAAGTCACCAAATAACCCAGCGGGACTGATTATTTGTGGCCTCAGTTATGACACACGACTTCTAGAAGGCCTAATTATGAGGCATTGTTAAAATGAGGCAGCTATTCACTTTTTCATGATCGTGGGCTTGCAGGAAAGATGAAAATGTCCATGCCACAAGAAGCATATAGTAAAATTTTATCCCTCAGTGAGTTTATATTAGACCAGAAAATGAATCCAATAGTTATTGCTTGAACTTGAGAATGTGAGCACTTTTACAAATGGAATGCCATTCACATTATTTTAACAAAATAATATTTAGTATACATGAATAAAATATCATTTGTTGTATCCTGGTGTAGCAGGATAAATGACATTGTGTTTGTCCCACTAAACCGTTTAGTTATTTTAAGCATGATTATATTTTACAATTTAAATTTTTTGAAAACATCCTCAGTAGTACACTGAGAGCTTAATGTAAAATGATTTTGCACAAAGTGAACAGACCTGCATCTGCATTATAGGAATAGTAGTTGTCAAACTCAATCAGTACAGCTATAGCTGGAGAGAGTGAGAGTGAACATAAAAAGAGGACAAAAATGAATGGATGTGTAACAGTGAAAGAAAGAAAAGGGAACAGCCGGCTGGAAATGCAGCAGTGATTATGTGAAATTGCGTAAGAGCGCAGCTAGGCGTCCCCCCCCCCCGCTGTAAAATGTGCCCTGAAATCCGCGGCGTGTGACTCGTTACATTGCTCGCGGGCCTGTAAATCCTCCCGCTCGCGGATATATGCGTGTGCAGCGGCGCCCGGGATCGAGCTCATCGAGTGTGACGCCCAGAATGAGATGCTGGGAAAACTATTGCCTTTAGAAAAAATGCACCATTTGTGTTTGAATAAAGACGGCGAGGAAGCGGGAGAGCTGCAGTGAAATTTCCCACTATGAGGGCGGAGCTGAAACGGAAAGCAGTGATTGGGTGGCAGCTTCACTTCTCTCAGCAAGACACACATATATATTCTTTATGGTCGTCTTAGCAGAGCTGACCTGTCGCGCGAGGTTATTAAAAGGAAGTTACAATTTGGCCCATTATTGTGTATAGTAACATGAGACATATATTGAGTTCCCTGGGGGTGGGGGTGCTGGGGGAAGGGATTTCTGCTATAAAGGGATCACAGAAAAATGGAGAAATGGAGATTAAATGCAATGTCTTATTTTCATACCCTTGTAAGTAAGATTGATCTGAAACCTTATCTTCTTAAAATTAGCACTTTATTGACGGGAGAAGTGAATAATTTATTCCAACTACTGAGCACAGAACATCACAGCCAAGATTCCCTGGCTCCCACATCCACAAAAGCCAGCGTGAATTCAGCCAGAACAGGGCAAAGAGTGTATCCTTTCAGCTCTATTATTATAGCACAAATCTACAGAATGGAGGCAAACTGCCTTTTGTGTGCAGAAATATTGCCAGGGCTTAGGGGTTTAAAGGCAGTCAAAGGGATAGTAATAACTTTGCTTTTGTGCAGCTAAATTTTTCGGGACCACATTCAGGACATGTTGATATTGTGTGCCAGGAGTGATGTTTGATGAACGAAAGCGGAGAAATAGCTATTGTTGTTTTCATAATCACTCGCTATGGATCAGCGTGGCCCCCTGAGGTCTTTTGGAAATGGTTATGAGCTTAAACACAAAACCCAAGAAAGTGGTTATTACATTGAAAATGAATGGAAAGCACTTTGGAAAGTGCGAAATAATACAGGAAAACACCAAGTATGACATAATGTAGGGATGCAGGTAGGATGAGCAATGATAGCATAGCAGCTAGAATAAAATAGGCATTTAACCCGTATGTGTCTATGTGTGTGGATGTGCTATAGCAGTCTAACGGTTCCATCTGTATAAAATTTACAAAACAGTAAGTAGTCTTGGATGAAAGTAGTAAGTAATGATGACATCTGCAGTTTTTCTATTGAATAATTTTCCCATTAGGTGTTTCCTCTGATGTTCATCACATTTTTTCGCTCGCATAATAAACACAAAAAGATGCTATGCTTTCGCACTGGCAGCGACGGCCCTGTTTGGGAGCTTATGTTGAAGGCCAGACCCTTTCGATGAGCTTTCGGTCAAAGAGCACGCTCGAACTGAGACCCTACCTTTGTGTGTGCTAAAATATGGCCGTTTTCCTACACTGCCACTTTCCTTCCCTTTTTTCTTCACTTTCCCTCTCTTGAGAATATGATTTGTCATGGTGACTTGGAGGTAGGGTGGGGTAGCAGGAGATAAAATGTTTACTTCAGGGAAAAAAATGGCTCTAACTTCTTTTAATGTGTTCTTTTAGAAGACTCGGTGTACTGGCACAGAAAAAGATTAATTTATCACACCATCAAACACAGGATATGCTGAAAAGTGGAATCAGTGTAAATTGTGACACACTGACAATGAGCCACAGTGTAGATGGATTCCTATGTCTGTGTTTGAAATTGAGATGAGAAAAGTCAGCTCTCATTACAACTCTCTTATAAGGGTAATTTTGATCCATTAGCTCACTGCAGTTTCTTTCAGTCAGTGTCACATCCCTCTCTATTAAAAAACATCAAAACATCTCATGGTAATGATTCTGGCAATTAGCTTTGGAGTGGTATATATATATTTCCAGAGGCTGTACTCAAAGAAATACAGTGGAAAATGGTTGGCTGGATTATATTTATTTTACATATATATGTTTTGTCACGGGCGGCACGGTGGCGCAGTGGGTAGCATTGCCGCCTCACACCTCTGGGACCGGGGTTCGAATCCGGCCCAGTTC
>JAODKL010000118.1:24608318-24618999 GCA_026780765.1 Petrocephalus schoutedeni
GTTTAAAAAGCCCGGAAAGGTTCCATGTTCCCCTGAGACACACATAATGCATTACATATATATATATATATATATATATATATATATATATATATATATATACTATATATACAACATCTTTAGAAGTTAAGAAGAGAAGATGGATGAAATGAAGGTACCTTTAATATATATATATATATCTATGTACCAATTGGATTGTACATTATCACACTCAACATCAAGTTAAAAAGATCCACATATTTTCCAAATACTGATTCAGTAGAGGGATGTGGTGAACGATACAAGGCACAGGGCAGGGGAACACCTGAGATAGGATAAAATCAAAAAGATGTAAATAATTACAACAAGTAAAACACTTCCAAAACTCAATAATAATTCATCGGTATTACCAGCAACTCTCTTTTAAGAACATGAGAAACATGGCAAAATTAAATAGATAGAATTCTGACAAATATCTACCTATTAACATAGCATGAAAGCTATTGCCAAACTGATAACCAAATGCCAATTCTTGCTATGAGACGGTAAAGTTATAACATGGGTCGTTCATCTTACATGACCCTTGATCCAGCGTAGAGTTGCCTGTTGGTGGAAGTGTGGAGGTTAGGAACACTCTTGGCGGGATGCCAATCCATTGCAAGGCAAACATGTTAAGGATGATTTGGAGACACCAATCCACCTTAATTGTTTGCCTTTGGACTGTGGGCGATAATTGTAGTGCCGAAAGGAAGCAGATCGTGCAGACTTACTACACAATGAAACCCCCAATGAACTTCATAACCGAACTATGTGTGTCAACTTAAATGAATAAATAGCCCACAATTCGTTGAGATGAAATATGAACATTAAAACATGCTGAGTGAATACATTGTCGTTTCGAAATCTTTCACACTTCAAACACAACTCAATTTCTTCCTTGAGAGAAGATACTGCTTTTAATTAAATTTGTTTTGGTTTCCTTATGGAGGTGTGATAGGGGAGAGACCTCAATTATAATGTTTTAATTAAAAGTAAAAGAAAATACATAGAACAGAAACGTAAACTCTCGGGGCTTAAGAAGTTGCCGTTGTCGCATTCCGTCGCTCAAATCGACAGTGATGGCAGCACATTGGGTAGCAGGGTTTGATTTCCAAATTATCATATTTTCTGAGTGGATAATAAAAAGCATGTGATGGCTCCACAGTCACCGCACTGACAGTGTTTAATAAGGAGAAGCTGGTGAGCAGGAGACAGCGTGGAGCGCGACCCTGCTGTTTCAGGCTGGCGTGGGTGGCCGGGATTGTCAGAGGATCCAGGGGGAAGCAGCCAGACTCTACAGTGAGAAACAGCTCCTCAGCGCCAGGCTCTTCATTTATTTGTTTGTTTGTTTGTTTGCTTAGTTGCTCAGTGTTTCGGGTTCATGTCTCACTACTGTTCCCCAGGTGGCCCCGCGGAACCCTGATGAGATGCTGGTAGCCGCCAGCCAGCCTTCACTCCGGGCCGCGGACGCTAACGAGCGCGGGCCGCACATGCGCCGCACATCCCGATGGAGATGAATGAGGCTGCGCCTCAGCACTGCTTTCTGCTCCCGTCCTGCATAATTCCACGCGACTGGAGGCTTCTCGCGACACAGGCCGGCCGAGGCGGCTCGACACGCCGGAGACCCGCAAAGAGTCAGAGAGGCCAGACTCCTCCTCAGCAGTAAATTGAGATTTATTCAGCACAAACTTTGTGAGAGCCTGGTGAGAAAAAAAAAAGCATTACATAACATAGGGCCTGCAAAAGTATGCGAGTGGCTCATTTGTCTGACATGTATCTTGCCACCCTGGCTCTTCAAAACTTTACAGTGGTCATATGAATTTATAACTGCTGAGATCGAATGATTAGAAATTCAAGCAGGAAAGTAATGCCGCTTTAGGCCTGAAAGTAAAGCTTTTATGATCGTATCCCTCATCAATTTGTGACTGGTAATCTACTGTGATTAACTGAGCAGGAGATGATATGCAAATTGCTTAATTATCCCACTCCTTCATTAAATAGAAGCAGAGGCAAAGAATTTAAGCATAGATGCCGAATAAGATAATCACCCTAGAAGAGGTCAGAAAGGACAGGTTGAGTCTCTGCAACCAGTGTTTAGAGGGTTTCAAGATCTCTGGAAGAGAAAATTTCTCATGGGACCGGAACTGTATTCGGAATGTCTAACCAGTCAGTTTTTCTTAGCCTTAGAGAACAGGCAGGTCTAGAGAGAAAAATTCATTCAAGGATTTATTCATGTTATTTTTTCATATTCTGCTGTAGGGAATGCTCAATGTTCTTGGCCATTTACACAATTTTATATTCTATTTTAATGGCTGAGGATCTATTTACCATGTATTTTAAATAAACGAAGATGCTTCAAACTATTAGCTATTACTCTGAATCTGATCGCAACTCTACAAGTAAGTGATTATGTTAACATCACTGCTAGCTGTTATTGGTGTTAAACTATTAAGGAGAACCATTTAACCTCCTGGAGTTGGCTATCCCAGAACGTGGGATAAAACAGAAATCTCACCAGGTCATAAAAAAAATCTCCTTTAAAACGGATACGCTATAACTAGGGTGACCACACATTATATTTTTTCCCAGACTTGCCCTCTTTTTTGGTACCTAAAAATGTCTGAAATGTCCAGGATTTCGCTTTGCTTCATGTTGACAGTTGCTTTGTACAGTCAGGATACTTTCTGCGTGCATATTTACGTCGCTTTGATGCTTCTCTTTGACTCCTGTGCCCGGTGTCCTCTTTTTCACAAAGCAAAATATTGTCACTCTGCTATAACAGAAGTGGCAGGCTCCTCTATTTGCCTTGACAAATTGTACTTCTGTTCATCATGTCTATGTCTTTTCACCCGTGCACAACAAAAACAGACGAGACAAAAGCTTTGAGAAACATGAAAAAAAGTCTTTAACATTTGATTTAGGGGTAGCGCAGAGACAGGTTATCACAGGGACTGGCCGTCTGAAAGTTTACCCACCCCCAGTCATATCCACAAACTAGCATTCATTAGAAATTCAAGGGCATTAACAGAAGCGCCTGTCTTTTAAAGGTCAGGAGGAGATAGCAGGACACCACAGATAGGAGTCGAGAGTGGTAACCTTCAGGTTCACCTCTTTGAACTTCAATCATTTTTTGCCAGAGCTTAATAGGTCCCAGAGGAGGATCAGAAGAAGAAAAGCCAAGGGGAAATCCTTAATGGGACAGCACGTCACCTTGACATTTTAATTAAGACTTTCCTGATTAGTATGCAGAAAGTTGAGGAGGAAGAAAAAATGTAAATTCCAGTGGAAGTCCCATATCTGGCCTTCTCAAATGAGAAAGAAAATATCACCACAGAACACAAGACAGAGTGTTCGACTACACAAGTAGATGTAAATGTAAACGGGGGGACATATTTTACTGAAGGAAAAAAAAAAACATAGGGCAATAGGCTAGGAACAAATAAGTCAATATATCACAAGAAGTCGATTCAGTTAGGGTCACCTTGCTTACATTCTATTGTTGTCTCACAATTTAGTGCTATTACTTCTCAGACCCGGGATGGTTCACTCAAGGGTTTTGGTATTACTTTAGCACTAGTTACAGAAAGTCTGAATAATAAATCAATTAAATAGTACATAGAAGTCACATTCAGACCGTACAGGAAATAGCCTGATTACTGGCTCACTGTCTATATTATATATATATATATATATATATAGATACACACACACACATATTTATACATATATATGCATATATATATAGTTATTATTCATAAGATTCCTGTGGGTTTGGTGCTTATTTTCTAAGCTGCCATTCAGTATTATACGTTTATCATTCATATATGTGCTTAGAGATAATTCTGTGGGGGCGAATCGACAGCCCTTTAATTATATATCACTGTGAGTAATCCCCGTACCACATTCTCTGCCCCCCACTATCCCCACCCCCACCCCTGTACAAAAAGACATGAGTTGGCAAGCATCATGTTGAAAACCAAGGGAGTATAAATCAGCTTTTCATTCCATCTCAGGACTTTTTATAAGTACTTTGTCAAAATAGACAGTCTATTAGGACCTAAGCTGAAAAACCAACCCTCTGTTTGTCAGGACAGTTTGTTAATGATTTCATGTCAAACTTGTTTTGCCCCCTTTTTCAGTTTAGAAATATTAATATATTTATCTACCCTGATAAAGAGACCAGAAGCTCCACCCTTGAGTTTATTTTGTTTCCATCTTAGAGTGAAGAAATGGTGAGGGACAGCCCGCTAACCGAGAGATGTGTCAGGAAGCATCAGGGAACTACGTGGGACTGTACGGGTTTCATGCACCCCCAGCCACCTGCACAGGGAGCAGTGTACAATATAATGGCAGGCAGCCCCGGGATAGAACAGAAAAGAGAATTCACATGCCAACATATTTCAAACAGACTAGCTTCCATCATCTGTCACACACACACATCCGTCACACTGACGCGGTACTACTGAGAAGTAACACATGTCAGCGATTTCAGAATCAGATAACAATCCCACCAAACCTCATAAATCCACATGTCCATGACTGTAAAATTGCACAGAATAAGACGGAAACCTGATATAAGAAAAAGCAGTATAGTTAAACCTGAACTAATCACTGGAATGGAGAAACTTTGGTACATAATTTGTCTTATATTTTGGGGTTAATATGCTGGAGCATGGTAAAAAATGGGAGTTTTAAATTACACATTCTTGGAACCCAGCGAATTTCTCAGTGCAAATGTTTAAACACCAGCTTCTTGCCAATTCATGTCACCTTCAGCCTATTGTACATAGAAAAAATAAGTGAGGGAAGGCCCACAGGAAATCAAAAAGTCACAAACATCTAAGCAGACCTGTATCCACCCCCCATCCCTTACCAAAGCACTGAACAAAAGTGTCTGTGCCTTATGTTTTACATTCTGACCGATATTCCTAGGTTTGTGGTTATCATTCATCATTTTCCTACTCAAAAAAGCAATACAATGCTGAAGATCTTATTTTAATCAAGTCTGTCTGAGATACATAACATATACAAAACAAGAACACTGTATAAGTCTATTCTGTGTGTTCTTTGCCCCCTGACGTGTCTTTATTTTATCGGTGCTTTGTTTTATGAATTATGTCCATTTGACAGCATTGTAGACTCAGACCTTCACTAATACTTGTGTGGTTGCTTATGAAAAAGATAGTCTTCCTGTATTGAAAACGAGGCTATCAGGGTGCTACAAACAACAGCAGACGGAATCCTGTCACTAATCTAATCTGTTTGACAGCTGTCATCACTCAGTTTTTGTTCCAAAAAAGACCGGTTTAATTCCGTGGGTAGAGGGCGAAAATGGTATTGAATAACCCTCTTGGTCAAAGATTTTTTTGGTAGGAATTTCAGGCGGTGTGATATATTGGGTACCTTTTGGATCAATAACTGCTGCTCTCTTCATAGCTCAAGATAGGATTTGTCAAAATAGGAACTCAAGCAAAGCCTATTGAGTTCAGCGTCTGAAGTCCAGTTGTAATTCCTGGGAAAGTAAAAGGCACTTGTGCCAAAATCAGTGTGGCTTTTCTCCATTTTCATCATTGCTGTAAGTTTGTACGTATCGGTATATGCTGTGCAGCTTGTGAATTTATACATATATTAGGGTGACCAGATAATCCATGTCAGGAAGGACACTCTGAGGTTGGATAGGATTTGTAAACTACCATTCAATTAAAAGGACCTGGATTTCACTTAAGCACTGAGTTCTTGCTGTGTGCTGATTGGTCAGTCTCCTATAGTCATGCATGTGTTGCTAATGCTAATGTGTATGAGGCTTTCAATCAAGGAAACAAACCAAAGCACAAGAAGAACCAAACTATTCAGCCAAGCACAGGAGCCTTTCTTTAGTTTTCGACATGATGCTTGTTTTTTTTTCTACAGGAGTGAGGGGCATAGAATGTGGTATGGGGATTACTCACTCAGTGATATATAATTAAAGGTCTGTTGATTTGCCCCCACAGAATTATTTCTAAGCACATATGTGAGTGATAAATGGATAACACTGAATGGCAGCTTTATAGACAAATAAACTGGCACCAAACCCACATCTAAACAGAAAGAGATGTTATGCATAATAAACATGCATGTAGGCAATATTTGTATGATCACAAGTGCTGTTTTGGGATGAGGTATCCTCTTCCCTCTTGGGATGTGCCTTAGCAAATGGTGTAAGCACCCCATCATTTCTATCAAAGTAAGAAGTCATAAAGCTGACGGTCTTGCAATTTTCTGCTGGCCAAAATCTACTTCGTACTTTACTCTTCCGCACTTTTTCGAGCGTTTGGGCTGGGGATGGGTGATCGCTTGGCAGCTTGGGTTCATACTACATGTGGCTCTGGGTGTGGCTGGTCGCGGCTGGTGTATGTGGTACAGCAGTGATGTTCCGTCAAACCAGAAGAGGGCAGGTGTATTGCAACAAACGCAAATACAAGCGGTGTAGTGAAACGGGTAAACTTTTATGAACAGTTTTAAAGTTACTAGTCAAGGCTTGGGCAATATACGGTGATAAATCCTTATGACAAAATTAGCTGGGAACCCAATTCCCCCCCATCTGCTTAGTGAATTATTTGCCAAGATTTCAAAATCATGGAATAGTGCTGCTTTTTAAAATAACATATACCTTGGTCTACTCTTTTGTTGTTGATTGCTGTGAAAGTCCACGCTGCCACCTCCCAGAAATACCTAATCAATTATCTTGCGCATGCACGGTTGATGCAAACAGACACGCAAGGTTTCCGCTATACATAAAAACCTGGGCTACATGCGCTCCGACCGCAGCTCTCCGCAGCCAGCCACCGATGATGAAATTTACACCACATCCCTTCGTCTGCAACCAAAAGCGCACATGGAAAAGTGAAGCCTGAATTGGCCTTAATAGTATCGTTACTAATGTGTGCCATCCAAAGAGCCAAAAAACGGATCCCTTAGAGTAACCTTGCTGAGGAAAAAAAAAAACAATAGAATAAATAGTAGCTGTCGTCCCTGTTGGTAGGTATGGGCTTCACATTTTGGGGCCACATAACTCAGCAATATGGTTAGGATTTGTTGTTCCCAGCTGCAGGCAGTAGGATATTAAGTGAGGCTTCTCCCTGCTGAAGTTATCGCTGGTGTCTGGGGCCTCAATCTGTTAAAAAGCCCAGCCATAACTCCCGCCAGGGAGGCGGCTCCCAATGACTTTTGTCATGAGTTCATCATTAAAGTGATAGCTAAGTGGCCACGGGGAAACAAAGAGGACTCCCCTTGGCATAGATCATCGAACAGAACCTCCGGCTACCCCGCGGTGTGTCTGTGCAAACCCAGCAACGCTTTTTAATGTTCCTCCATTGATCCCAGCTATTCCCAGTACCACCTTTACTCATTAAAGAGCAAGAAGCAATCAAAACCATCCGTTTTCTGAAACCGCTTGTCCGATTCAGGGTCAGGGGGGCCAGAGCCTATGGGTGCAAGGCAGGGAACCAGCCAGGATGGGGCCCCAGCCCATCGCAAGGCACACTCACACACCATTCAATCACACAGGCACACCTATGGGCAATTAGGTAGCTCGAATTGGCCTCAGCATGCTTTTGGTCTGCAGGGGGAAACCGGAGGAAACCCCAGAAGAACACAGGCAGGACATGCAAACTCCATATGCAAGGAGCCACGGCAGAGACTTGAGCCCAGGTCCCAGAGGTGTGAGGCACCGCTGTGCCCTGCTAGCAATCAAATTGCTCCATCACATGAGAATGGATATGTAACTTTCTTATAAAGGTATATATATAGTATATGTATACACAAAAACAAAAAGAAAAACCAGAAAATAGAAAATTGAAACCAAAAGCTCATTAAAGTATAGAGTATCCTTTGCTAAATATCCTTTTATAAAGGAACTATAGCTGCCACGCTCCTTTGCAACTTTTTATTCATTCTTGTTTCGCACATTTCAAAAGTACCTTAGAGTAAAAATGTAAGACAAAGGAGAAGATTTACTTTGCTGCTGCTTCAGGTAAGTTATAAGAATGTGCAGCAAGGCAGAGTGACCGACTCCTAAAATGGCTAAAATGACAAATAAATGACAAATAAATTATGAATTTATTTGCAGATTTGCAATGCAGATTTTACTGTTACTGGTACTGTAAGCTTACACTATATTCACCTAATATTTTCAATTATTTCCAATATTTCCAATATTTTTCATATAATAATTATTATATAATTAAAAAACAACAATGTTTTTTCCATGTACACAGGATTTTATTATGTAAAAGAATGTATTTACACTGGTAAATATGAATGGCATAGCTAGTACATTTCTACTTTTCTGTTGCCTCTCTAGATGCTGTTTGATATCACAATTTGCCATGGCAGTCATACTCACACATTCTTATTGGTGTTTTTTTTCAGGGCACCAGATCTCATTCAGTTGGTTTTGGTACAGCTTACATCAATACCAGTTCCTCATCACAGTCTTGAGCCTCTTACTTATGAGATACAGATTTCATCATTCATTCATATACCTTGGTTGCACAGTGGTGTAGTGTGTAGCACTGTAACTGTGCTGTTTGCATATTACTTCCTTATCCTGAAAAGATGCAGTTAGGATTTTTTTCTACACTAAATTGCCCATAGTGTGTGAGGATGTGCATGAGATTAGTGTGGCTAACACGGGCTATCATCCGGTACTTTCTCTGGGTGGCATTGTTACGTAACGCCTCCAAGGGTCGGGGCTTGATCCCAATGTGGTTCTTTATGTTCTATGACTTTCCTTCTGCAATCCAAAGACAATTATTTTACATCATTGACTCTAACTGGAATCACTAAACTGCCTGTACTGTGCATGTGTGTATGGAATGGCCTGGCCATCTCTATGGGGTGGCAAGTGTCAAGTGCTAATTTTCATCCACAAAATACAAAAACAAATCCACAAAAAGCATTATTTAATGATGAAATCAAATAATGCCTTGCTGCATTTTGTACACAGAAAAACAAACTCCAGTTACATTTCATCCATGAAAGCATAAAGACTTCACTTTCTTTCGTGCACAAAAATCAAAAGCATTGCTTCATTTTGTGCACAGAATTGATATCAGCACTTTGCATTTTCGTGAATGACAGATTCAAGTTAAACATAATTACACGGGTCTGCAAAATCAAACCTGGCATTCCACCTTATTGTCATTTGAAGGTGCTACTCCCCTGGGCACACGCCCACTATGTGCTTTTCATGACTCGGCAAAGGACGAAATGCATTTTTAATTTCACAGAATCAGTTTTGTCCACAAAATGACTTCCTATCACTCACGAAATGCATTTTATACACAAACTGAAATTAGGCATTATTTGTTTTCATCGTTACATAACGCTTTTTGTGCCACGGAATGTATTTTGTGGACGAAAATAAGCACTTGACACTTGGCCCCCCAAACATCTCATCCTGGTTTTCCTCCTTCCCTGTGCTCCAGAGGATTTGACCTGGCCAAGCTATGACCCTGTTCAGGATAAGTGGTTAGAAGCTGGATGGAATTTCCTATATAAAATCTTTGACTAACTAATCCCCCTTGCTCTTATGTCCAGCCCCCTTGTCTTGCCCTGTCCTGTGTTCTTTTATGCTTTTAAAAGTGATTGTGACTTGCTGTCTCTTTCCTGTACTGTGGCCCAGGGGACCATTTTCTCTTATCAGTGTATACTTGGATGGCATTGTAATAGAGCCCTCTTGACTTGACTCAAGTGAACTCACGTAGCTATGATGTGCTTTCTTATGATCCAAAAATGTTATCTCCTTTAAATGCTCATTTAAATGCAACTTATTGGCAAGGCAGAGTTAAATGCCACTTTCACATGAAGCTTTCCCTGTTCTGCTGAATCCATCTTTCATCATTGAGGTGGATCACTCAGAGCATTGGACTTGCACTTTCAGAAGCCTTCCATTTCTGCAGAATCATTTGGATTCCATTTCATATAGAAAAGGACTGTAGAAGAGCAATAGTGCAATGTTCTCCCCAGAGCTATCCACAGATGTCAATCAATTTATGTTTAAAATAATATAAAATCTCACACAATGAGAAATGCTCAGAATAGAACTCAGGTAAGGTATTTGAAAATTTAATAGAAGTTGCTGTGTAGCTGCTGCTCAAACACAGCTTAGATTTGTACCTGGGCATTCATTGGAAGCTCAGCCTAGCTGCACTTATCCCTAGTTGACTCCATGACAGCATGTATGTTTAGTGCTGTTTACCTTACTTGTTTACCTCTGGACAAAAGCATCTGTTAAGGAAAAGTATGTGTAAGTAATTCACCGTTGGCAGAAGATATTCGCCATGTCGTGTGAAGGTGAGAAAGGGAAACACTTTGTAGTCACTTGAATTGGCAGCAAACATATGTTTTTCTTGTCTTCCATAGACAGTGAACAAAAACATTTGTTATGGATTTGGCCATTACCTGCCTTACCATCCCTGGAAATGCAGGTTGCCGAAAGTCTCAGCAGTAATGAAGAACTACTTAGAATCAGAGAATCAGAATCAGAGAATTTCTCAAACCAGAATCAGAGTGTTTCTCAAACCAGTGCTTACGGAGCCCCAGACGGTCCACATTTTTGCTCTCTCCCAATTCCCGGGTGTCCTAACTCTAACTTGGCATATGTGTAACATGTAGCATATTC
>JAODKL010000118.1:24619099-24631044 GCA_026780765.1 Petrocephalus schoutedeni
GGTCCACATTTTTGCTCTCTCCCAATTCCCGGGTGTCCTAACTCTAACTTGGCATATGTGTAACATGTAGCATATTCTTTAAAACTGCTTAAAAAACTGCATATACAACATGTTAGTAACATGTTAATAACTATAACTATAAATATTTAGCTATTGTAGCCTGGACAGTATTTATGTTTTATACAGGAAAAAAATAAATACACAGTTTTTTTAATGTTTAAAGCTCTTCTTTTTGAACAATGACAGTCAGTGATTCAGTTAGTCTCATAAATAACATTCATTAAAATTCATTGTATACAGTCATATGCAAACATACAAGTCCTATCGGCAGAAGCACATTTTGCCTGGGGCAGACTATTAAATCACAACCAGACTTTTGCCCCATTTGTTATTCGTAATGTCATACATATCTTTTAATAAACACAGTCTTCTTCCCTGTTCAGTCAGAGTCATGACGGGCAGAATATCGAGCTTCTTGGCTTCTTGAATGTTCCAAAAAAAAGCTGCCAACGCTCGCTGGATGCAGCCATCGGGCTTCTGACGTTTAGTGCCTCTCCCAGCAGCAGGCACCATAAACCCCGAGTAAGGCACTGTGCAAAGGTGTATCTAGGGGTCTTCATGCCTACAATGAGGAGACCTAATTGTCCTTGACAGTGTTTGCTCAGATTTCACGAGGTTGGCTCCTCACTGGATTCATGCTCCCCTTCTGTCGATGACAGTGGTTTCAGCCAGGTGACGCTTCCTGACTACTAACCAAAACAGCACTAAAGTTGTATTAATATTTATACTTAATTGCCAACCTGGTATTTAAATAATATCAAGCCTGACTTTTCTGCGTTGTATAATAGCTTTTGGGTTAATGCCCGTAAAGCATTATGTAACAACTTTGTAAGAATGTGATAAAGCAGATAAAATATGACTGCCTCTGAGTTTCACCACAGGAGCTGGCAGAGTGGTGTTACAGTAACTATGAATGCGTTCTGTTCTTGTCTAAATGCAAGGAGACCTGATATCACTCAGAACACAGAGAACACAGAGAAATGTGAGGTAAGTATGAACTGCGCTGAATGTGTTTCTTCCAGGGTAGAAATTATTTGGGAAATAGGACTAAACCATATCTCAGCATTTTGGAGATGAATCTTATGTTTAATATTCAGCCTCCAGATATACAACAACAATTATAATTCAAGTACCTCCAGATATTTTCATAACATAGCCATCCAAAGATAACAGACTGGATCACAACAGTAGAATGCACTGTCACTACGGAACAGAGCCTGCCAAATGCATTTATGAGGTATTAATACAAATTCATTGATAAAGTAATCTTTATTTTTATAACGATGGGAGGAACTAAAATAACAGATTCAATCTATATTAAGAATAATCACAGTATTATAAAAGCCAGGTAATTTTCTGTCTGGTGAATTCTGAATAAATTCAAAGTGCAAAAAAGTCACATTCTTCCTTCCAGGTTAGTGAGCTACCCAATCTCTGGTTAAATTGAGTGTAAAATCAATACTTCCAAAATGTCACATTTTAATTCCAATGCTCATGAAATTTCACAAAAGCATATTGTTATATAGAAATGTTTCTTTTGTTTTTCGGAAATTTAATTAATATGCATTCCTCATGTCATGATGAAATCTCTGTCTCTCTTTCACACACCCACACACGTAAAAAGCGGCATTAAAAATAATTAAAATAAACACAGAATTTAGCTATGATGATGCATTACCATAGAATTAATTCTTATAATATATACTATACACATACAAACTTTCTTTAGGTGAAACCTTTGCTGATGGGATGAAGGCTTAGTGAACATAACTGTATTCCCACAACCCCCAACACATAAATGTGTGTGGGTTTTCTCTGGGTACTCCAGTTTCCTCCTGCAGTCCAAAAACTTGTGCCTTAGATAAATCGGTGCCGCTGAATAGCCCTTAGTGTGTGTGTGTGTGTGTGTGCATGTGTGTGCACAGCCTGCGATGGGATTCCCAGCTCTACGCTTTCTGGAAACGGCTCATTTTCAGTTAAGCTTGCCCGCCTGCCTTCAGTGTGCAACTCGGCTAAATCTATTTTTTGTTGAGAAACATTAGTTTTACTTAAAAGACCATTTAAAATAAGTATTGCAGAGATGTTCATTGTTCAAATTCCACAAATGTGTCTCCTGAGAAAATTGCAAAGAAATGTGACTGTGTCTGATTCAGGAAGCAGCATTGTCTAGTTTTCTTTCTTTAATCTCTATGACAGCCTTGCCATTTTAAACAGCCTTTACCACATTAATCAAAACTGCATGTGTTTTTCATTCTTCTTAATGCTACTACATCCTTCAGGACTCGAAGCTTTGTTATATTTTTTTTCTATATAGTTTTTGATTCTTTTTTAAACGCTAGCAGCCCTGATATTTGCCCCTTTGTTCCTGCCCAGCTACGGTGGCGTCAGTGCGGGTGTTCTTCATCTGCAGGGCCGCTGTGATTGGCCCACATCCTCCATTATTCAGCACCCTTTACCCTTGGCTGTGTCTTTCCCGCTCCCTGCAAGTCTTCTCCTAAAACACACCCATTTGACAGAAGTGTTGCCTGAGTGCACCAGGTATTTCCAGAATGAGCGATAGCAGGTGCAGTCCTGTGGGCCCAGAGCGAGCAAAATGGAAAAACATGACAGAAGTCATGTGATATATGTGCTACAAGACTGGATTGTTTAGTCCTCGGAGTACTGAGCGTGAACTGGTGTTAGCGGAGTTACTGGTGATTATCAGTCACAGATATACATATTATGCACATATACTCTGCTTGGAATTTTGTGGCCAATGCAAGTCCTACCAAATATCATCAAATATTCATACCACGAACTGCGTACAGCCACATTGTACACTGTATAAATGCTGTCTTTGCTGCACAAACGTACCTGTCCATTTGTAAATTGTAATTATCCCAGGGTTTCTGTGTATTTCCAAAAACCACGTTTGTCATTTTCCACTGCTGTTTGCCCATCTCCTCTCCCTTCCATTTCCAGAGCATTTCCAACTCCATTTCACAAACAAAACACCCTCAGCAGCACCTGCCAGGCTGTTTACCCACTGGCTGGAATCTTTATCTGAAGCCTGACATCTAATAAAAAACTGCCCTGCAGCCTGAACGCCATCCTCGCCGACCTGCAGACTCCCAGAACAGGCGGAAGCAGCCAGAAGCTCCGCGCCGGCCCCCAACAGGTCCCACTGGGGTGTGTTGGCCAAGGTTATAGAGCAAGGAATTTAATAGAGAAAAAGCTGTAAAAATCCTTGGTTTAACAGGGACTTTAAACTTTATGCAAGACCCTAGATATCCAATAGCCCAAAAATAAAAATCTCTTTTAAAAACAAATATGTTTCAAAGTATAGCAACAAAACAACTGGCCAATCTGAAAACAATATACTGTATGTTTAAATAACGTATTCTCATATATATTTCACATTGGCAACATGAGTATTTTATTGCAAATTGTAAAATAAGTCTATAGATTCATAGAAAATCAGGCCTCTTTCATTTTTTGATGTATCTATTCATTGAATTACATCTATAACAACAGGCAACTATATCAGTGGCAATTGTTCAATATGCAATTACATTCCTTCATCATGCATACTACTTATCCAGCACATGGCCTTAGTAACAAAAAATAGGTAACACTTTACTTGATGGGGCACAAATTGTTAGTAATAACTCAGTTTCTAATGAAGTACAAATCATGAACGAATATAGTCGCGACGTGAAATAAAAGGTGCATCACAATTCATTAATAATGAACAAACATGTTTCACTTGTGTTATTAATGACTTTTTCCTTCAATAGTTTGTCAGTTGTCCCTTCAGTGGTTCACAAAGGTTTACAGAATTAACAGATATACTAACAAATACAGTAACTGCTTGAGATAAAACATGCATCATGATTCATTAACGATGAATTTACATGAGATAGGTATGCAACTAAGCCTTAGTTTGTGAATAAGTAATAGGATAACACTATATTATTTGTGCCCCATCAAGTAAAGTGTTACTAAAAAACATATAAGGTGGCCATTATATTTTTCATAATATCTGGTGGGTATTGCAGTCATACAGGTTACAGCATACCATCTTGCTGATCTACTGGGCTTATTTCATAGACAGAAAAGGACATTTCATAGACATAAAAAGACAGCTTGCATTCATTTATCTAGTGGTATTTATCTATTTGGAAAAAGAGAAACCTGGTTGCTGAACCTGGTTTCATGTGACCTAGGTGCTCAGGCCACAAAGGTCACTATTCATCTATTAGATGTGATTTGACAGGAGCAACACTGAAAGATGAGACACTTTGGAACAATGCGGTGGAATGACTCAGCCGGTCTGCTCGCCATGATAGAGGCTGCTGCCGTGGAATAAATCCCCCAGGGTGCACCGCGGGCGCCAGCTTGAGTGTGGCCTGATTGTGTGAAATGCGGCTGTGCTCTGACCTGGAACTCCACAACCAACGGCCTGCAATTACGGTGGGGTGGGGGGGGGGGGGGGGCAGCGAGGCTGTAACAGAGCTCATTTGGTCATAATGCTTCAGTGATTGTGACATATTACGCACTGATACAGTCACTGTTAATACACAATAGCTGCTCTCCCTCTGCTCCGAGCACCACTGCTCCACATCTTCTGCTGCTGCATATTCCCTTTCAAGGTGAGCAGTGACAGAATCCACCATGACTTTAAGTGCATAGAATATACAATCACATTCTCACCAAGGAGGTGTGGAAAACACGAAAACATGAATATAAAAGCAAGGCATAGGTGTTAAAAACAAAAAAAAAAAGTGAAGACTGACAGATTGACAGTTGCACCAAACAAATTTTCACTAAATCATATATCATTATGCAAACTGAGGCACTGCTCAGTTGTAAGGTGATCAATTTTTTTCTGTCAATGATGAATTGAAGAATGCAATGATTTTCTTCACTGTAGAGTTAATAGCATTAGAAAAAAGAGACACAAACTGCATGTGAAATTCTAATCCTGCTTTCACACCCTCGTGGTAGAGGCAGCAGTGGAAAAACAACTCAATTTCCATACTTAACTTAAAAGTAGAGATAGCACAACAAAATTTTACTCAAGTAAAAGTCATGGTAACAATTTACTTAAGGTGACAAAAATACTTGTCAAATCATGTACAAATACAGTAGCTACTTAAGATGAAAGATTGTCATGATTAATTAATGATGAACAAACATGACATCAGTATTTCACTTGTATTATTAATTGTATGTTCCTTCAGTGGTTCCTTCAGTAGTTCACTAAGATTTACAGAATTAAGAGACAGTAACAAATATATATATAAACAGTAACAAATAAATATATAAAAACTAGCTGGGATAAATGATGCGTCATAGTTCATTAACGATGAACAAACATGAGCTTGTAACAAACACTTAATTTATGGTCGATTAATGCATAATCCCACATTATTTTTGTTGCCTCAAGTAAAGTGTTACTAAAGCCGTCCAGTGGAATACTACTCAAGTAAAAGTTTAAAAAAGTACCTGATATTAAGAGTACATAAGAATCAAAAAGTACTGCACATAATAGAATAAAATAATTTATTTTTAGGTTGTTTGTAGGTTACTTGCTCTCAGATGATGGCCACTGCAGTGCCAGTCACAATGTCAGGCAGGCCTCTGCAATATAAGGCATGCCCACACATTTTTCTAGAATCAGAACCCTTTTCTGGAATGAGGGACTTTTGTCATGTTCTCATCGCAGGTATTTCACCCAAGATCTAGTACCTACTCGAGAGTAAGTATTTTTTATTCTAACGCGTACTACTGGGGAGGCATTTAGTGATAGCTTTCTGATTGGTGAGCCACAAACACTGAACGACATTCTTTCTGCGGTGACTAAAATGCCAAAAAAATCACTGCACAAAGGATACAGGCACTACCGCGATATCTTCTGCGCATTGATATGATTAGTGTATGGAGTTCGGTAGAAGAAAATAATTCCCACATTAAAGTCTTAGGATTATCTTGAGTAACCAGGTCATGATTTCTAGCAAGAGACATTGCTGTTGAAGTTTTTAAAAGTATTTTTTAGCACACTAAACACCAAAGAAAAAATGCCATTCAGTCCCATTAAATTTCAGAGAAGACTTACGTTTCTATGGCCGATCTCACCAAAACTAGGCAATTCCCAACAGAACAATCTTGATGAATACATATCTTTTTCAGTTTTAAGTAAAAGTACTGTTATTTAAAAATACAACAACAAAATGTATCGGTGAACACATTCATATTCAACAGTAACAAGTAATAATAGCATCTTAGAGCATTATAAGCATGGCTATAAATAATAATAAAAAGATATAATACATTATAGCCATGTTTATTATACATTATGAATGATTTATGTTACACCTATTTGCACAATAGATTCATACATAATGTAATACAAAGCACCCTTAATTCTTATACTGACCATTATAATGTAACATGAAGGTATCTGTTGTGCATTATAAATAAGAGCTTCATTGGAGCTTGTGAAGTATTTCAAGCAACACTATAATACCTTATGATGTTCAAAAAAAGATGCTGCAATGCTTTGTTAATTCTTATACCGACCATTATAATGCATTATGAAAGTATATATGATGTATTATAGATGACGGATTTAAGTAAGGTGTTACCAAAAAGAACTGCTAATGATCAGTTACACTGATAAGAGTAAATTTACACTGTTACTTTCCACCACTGTGCTGAGAAAAAAAAATCCACATAGAAAAGTAATCTTTAATTATGCATGTTTCCAAAATGCTTATCTTCTACAGGCTCAAGGTGAAGCTCTCCCCAGAAGCATAGGGCACGAGGCAGAGGACACCAGGGATGGGATGCCAAGTTCATTGCAGGCATGACCACACACCATGAAACCGGAGAGGATTCTGGGGTAGCAAACGGCGCCGGGTAAATAACCATTCCAGGTCTTCTCTAGTTTCTGAGAAAGAGACTCATCCAAGTTAGTGCAAGGTTGAGGGGGTCATCACAGTCATTGTAGACGTGAGTCTCAGGGTGATGAAGACCACTGTATGGTCAGCTCTTCTTCAGGGCCACACATATTGACTGAGGCTCCAGTCTACAACACGGTTCACGCAGCACCCATCATGCCAGACTGCCATGCTGCCATCATCGCACTGTCACAGCAGAGGGATGCTGGACATGTCCCAGGCAGAGGAAACCGCCTGGTGGGAGCTTTACTGCAAGTATATATAGGTATGCATGGCTCAGCATTCAGGTACATATTCATTTAATCTCAGAATAAAACACCTCACTTATAGCCATGTTTTTTGTAATATATAAACACATTCATAACAAATAATAATGCATTCATAAGTCATCATAAACATGGCTATAACTATCAAAAGGCGAAACACATCATAGCCAGTTGTACAGTGCATAGTGAATGCTTTATGAAGCTAATGTTAAATGTTATATGTTAAATGCAGTATGTTATGTGAAGCAGTTATGACTATAGTGTGTTATGCCTTTCTATACATAGTTATAGCCATGTTTATAATACTTTATGAATGTTTTACAATGAATTGTCAGACCATGTATTAGGCTGTATGAATACTGGCTTCATAGAAAGTGTCGCCCCCACAGCCTATAATAAATTATGGGAAAATAACAAATAATCCAATAATAAATAATTTTGCACATTCACCATCTCCTACAATAAATGTGATGTAGTATTTGCTGATCACAGCATAATGTTGGCCAGTATTACCTACACCTGCCTGCCCCTCCCCACCCAACCCCCACGCTAACCATCTGGACCTGGGGTCAAACGAGCCTGCCCTGGGATTTTGCTCGGACTCCCGTCTGTGTGTGTTTGTCTGCTTGTAGATGCATGCCTTAGGGGAGGAGCGGAGGTGTGGGAGGGCTGCTACGCAGCAGCGTGGCAATGCAACACACCGCCAAGCGCTGTTAGATCAGGGGAGATCTTATCACAGAAGCCCTGTGACCCCGAAAAGAATGCATGCTTCCATTTCCCACCAAACATCATTTCAATTAATTCAGCATAGCTGGCGAAAACATGCCAGACTGCTCCAGAGAGCTCTCAGCCTTCATACCCAATGGCACACGCTACATTCCACTCTCGTAAAACACACACAGCATAAGCAATGCTGATGAATTACCTTAACATTACAGTCTCCTTTTATTAGTCATGCCTTCTTTGCCTTTTTTCGACAGACTTGGCATTAAAGCGCACAACAAGTGAGGCTGATTAAAACTTCATGTTTTTCACAGTGGTATCTTTTAAATAAATAAAAAACATAAATCATTAGATTAAAAACCTTAAATTCTTTTTGATGGCTAAAAAAGTTAAGGAGGTGGAAACAGAAAACTTCTAGGGGAATGTTTCATGCTGGATTTTAATGCAAGGTAAATTACAAATGCATTACAAACAAGTAAAACCATCAAAGGGCAAACCAAAAATATTTGTCTATTTAAAAAAGCAATAAGAAGAAAATCATGATAGTCACCTGATTTCATTTTATAATGTTCTTTACTGAATTGAAAGGCTTATAGAGTATAGCTATGAACCTTAATCTGGTGAATAATGTGGAAGTAATGTGAAATATTTGTAAGGTCAAAAGCGTTTTTTTGGGGATCTTGTCCTCATTATTCATGTAATTGTCTGTCTGGTCACGCACAAATTAAATATCTTCGTGAAATATTTTGGGATACTGAATTAGTCTGGTGAATATTTCGGTTTAGTGTTAGGTGTGTGTGTTTGTGTGTGTGTGCGATGGCAATCACAAGTTTCTCACCCACAGTTTTGACTGTTCAATCAACTGTGTACATAATTATCTGCACTCCGTATGGTAATCTTTGGGGACCCAAATATTGCAGTTTGACAAATCCTTCATTTGTATTCAGATTTCATACAAAGCATCAATCGAGGTTTAGCACACAGGCTGTTGTCCCCAGTTCCCTGCAAAACCTCGCGGGGTCCTGCCGCTGCTTGATTAGAACTGGGAGACATGCTGGGATCTCAGTGTTTGTCATTAATATTTCTCCTTCCAGATGGCACTTTCGAGGTATTTAAATTAACTAAATGTTACCATAGGCCCAGCGCTAGCAAGGTTTAGATGGAGACTATCATCAGAAAAGATAAACAAAATCCATATTTACAGTTTCCGCTATAGAACAGATAAATGCACTGCCTTTCAATCAGCTTCACACTTAAGAGGTAGCTGATGCTTTAATTATAGACAAACCGAATTGGTATGCGTAGGAAACTCGGAAAATTAAACTAACTTGTGCGTTATCTGTGTATTGTCCTAAACAGGCAAATTTAACGGGCTGAATAAATTCACTAAGAACATTAATGACTTGTGTGCTCGGCAGAATGGCAGGATAGCGGCTTGAATTATTACGTTTCACTTTAGCATGTGTGCTTTAAAACCTTGCCAAGGCCTTGCAAATTAAACGTCCAATACACAATAAAAGGGATCACTATATATTTATGGACATGTACACAAAGACACATTAGCACACAAACACGAGGGACAAAACTGTCGCTGATTACCTGAAGGCTACGATGTGAACTAAGAATAAATGAATGTGAGCATTTCTGGGAGTGGGGGAGGGGGAGGGAAAAGGATAAGATGAAAGGGTGTGCAAATTTCCAAGCATGATTTGAGTGCTGTGCTGGTTTTTAGTGTGCTGCCTTTTGTCAGAGAGTGATTATGGTAAACACTGCCTTCTTGACAAAAGCACAGAGGCGGCCTTCAGTGTGGGCTCATCCTCTGTGTGTCAGTTGGTGACTACCTGCTTAAATACCAATGCCCCCACACACACGCACACACACACACACACACACACACACAGTCCATGTATTCCTATCTTTATGGGGATTCTCCATTCATTCCTATGGGCATAACCCTAATTCCAGCTATGACTTAACCCCTACCCAACCCTAATCTTAACCATAAGTAATCAAGAGAAATAGATGCCAAAAGATTTTGGAATTTCTTTCTTTTTCATATTTTTATAAAATCAAAGTTATCCTAGCGGTGACCGAAAATATGTCCCCGCAAGGTAAAAAGTAACAGGTTTTTACCACATTGTGGGGACATTGGATCCCAACACTGCAATAATAGCAAATCCACACACACACACACTCAAAAATTCTGCCCCAGCGTCACTGTGTGTCCACAGTAGTCAGACAGCAGCCCAGTCATCTGCATGTCTCCACACAGAAGATCAAGAGGCATGGAGAGAAGAAAGTAAACATTGGAGATTAGCACCAGCTAATAATCTCCCCTCTCAACGCACAGCCTCATATTTCTAAATTAAGAGAAGTGAGGAAAGGCTTATAAAATATTAAAAGCCGCTCCATCACAGCGAGTGCCCACCGCAGACGCCCCACCCTGTTCACTGACGGCTGATGAACACTGTTGAATTTGCACAGAGGAAACAAAACCCATAAATCACCACAGCACCGCACTCACCAGCTGCAGAGTCCCCGTCCCATAATTTTGAGGTTAAACAATGCAATTTGGATCTTGTAAGTGAAATTTATTTTGCCCGTCTGAAGGAGACAAACCTTTTTCTTCTCTTTGCAGAATGGGGGTGGGGGGGCATTGGCAATGTGGACTACTCACAGTGTTTATGTATTGATCCAGGGCTTTAGGGAGTGTATTATTTCAATAGTTATTTATTGTTAAAGCAGGCTTGCTCTTGGATTCTCCATAAATGAGAAAGTCCGTAAAGTTCTTGAATATGTCGGCTGTGAAGTGGTTGTGTAATGAGTCTCGCATCCAGTGTCATTTTACTGCAGGAATATGAACAAAGCACTTTACCTTGAATTAGATGATATTACCGGCCCTCAGCTTTGTGATATCCAAGCTCTGAATTCATTCACTTTCAGTTGCAGACAGAATATCAATACAAAGCTCCATACAATATATTTAGTATTGTATTTAGTGCTAACAGGATAGCTTCAGTCTCATTTGCTGGGTGCGACTTTCACACAAAATGGCTGGTGAACTGGACCAGGGAACAATAATTTTTGCATACAGAGAAGAAATCACCATGGCTGAACCACATGTACTGAAATAGTAATGTATAATTCCTGAATGATGACATTCATTTAAGCCTGGACATTTGTTTACAGTAGCAGAACAACATTGATGACTCTGGAATGAGTTACATTTATGTAAAAGCCACTTCAAACTTCTCCCATTGATACTGTAAGATTAAGAACCAATCCCTTGAATGGAAATTGCATTAGATATTGTTACCTTCAATCGCCACGAGAATCTTGCAGACAGTGTAACATTTATAGAGATTTTTTTTTTTGTGCGGTTTTAAATCACTTAATAAATCTCCAGCTATTTAGAGGATTAAGCCATACAAAATGCCCGCTATAAGAAGAAAAAGAAGGACAAGTAATGTTATATAAGTGAATTATAAGATTAAGAAGGTTTATAAAGGCTGATTACAAAGCCATTGGGATTGATGAACTGGAAGGCAAAGCTTGACATTGGATAATTCTCTAGTATTTTCACTCACTGACATGCTCTCAAATTGCATAGTATAGGCTGCCTTAAAACAATTTGTAATGGACACACAGATTGAGAATCTGGCAGAAGGCAGGAAACAAGAGCAGAGGGAAAGAAGGAGAAAACAGATATTAAGAGATCTATATTTTCTTCACAAAATGTTGCCTATTTTAAAGCCTACCATTTTAGTACATCCATCCATCCATTTTCCAACCCGCTTATCCTGTTCAGGGTCGTGGGGGGTCCGGAGCCAATGGGCACGAGGCAGGGAACAACCCAGGATGGGGGGCCAGCCCATCGTAGGGCACACTCACACATGCACACCTACGGGCAATTTAGGAACGCCAATTAACCTCAGCATGTCTTTGGACTGTGGGG